>NW_023612087.1:0-71390 GCF_013339725.1 Rhipicephalus microplus | reverse complement strand
ATGAAACGGCCCGATCGAGCTGCCCGTTCTGCCCATTCTGAAAGCGATGAAATATCAATTCCGCTTTCCAGAACTGACGCTGCACGGAAACTCCGCATGCTTGCTCGCAAGCGCACCACGTCACAGTGGAACGAGTCACATTTCATCCATGCACGTTTAGGTACTTTAGACCCAACCCTCAGTCTTAGAATTCCTCCGTAATTACACCGACGAGACGCTACAATGCTGTGCAGATTATGGTTGGGCGTCGCATTTACCAATGCGTACGCGTTCCGCATAGGAATGGCTGACACTGCTGCATGTGACCATTGTGGCAATGATGAAACAACTTGGCACATTCTGTGTGAATGCCCACAATACTGCTGGCAGAGACAGTCACTCTGCAGTGCACTAGATGAACTGGACAATCAGCCTCTTTCGGAAGAAAGAGTCCTGCGCTGCCGACAGGACTTTGTGTCGCAGAAGAAGGCTGTGAAGGTGCTCCTGCGCTTCTTGCGTTCAACCGGCCTGTCCAAACGACTGTGATCGTAACTCCCTGAATGTGTGTGCATGTGGTTTTTTTCCTAATTTATTTTATATCTCTCCATATCTATCCTCTTTCCGACCCTTTTCCCCACCCCCGTACAGGGTAGCAAACCAGTTCGTCTAGGTTAACCTCCCTGTCTCTTCCTTTTAATTATTTCTCTCTCTCTCTCTCTACACCCCGACGGCGCGGAACTTTTAATTGTCATACCGCATCACCTGCGAAAGGATGTTCTGCGACAATTCCACGACGCTCCAACTTCTGGACATCTAGGAGTCTAAAGAACTTACGACCGCATTCGACGACGAGTATTCTGGAAGGGCTTCTACCGCACTGTTCGTCGTTACGTCGCATCATGCGACCCCTGCCAGCGCCGAAAGAAGCCTACGACTCCTCCTGCCAGTCTTCTTCAACCTATCGAACTTCCAGCCGAGCCATTTTATCGAGTGGGGTTGGACTTGATAGGTCTCTTTCCTACTACTACAACTGGAAATAAATGAATTGCAGTAACCACAGACTATGCCACTCGGTATGCAATCACTCCAGCGCTACCAACCAGCTGCTCAACCGACGTTGCCGACTTCCTGCTGTACGACATTATTATCCAGCATGGCGCTCCGTCTCACCTGATCACAGACCGTGGTCGCTACTTTCGTTCTCGTGTGGTCGATGATCTACTCCGATCTTGTGCTACCCGTCACAACTTCACCACATCTTACCACCCTCAGACTAACGGCCTTACGGAGCACCTAAACCGCATATTGACAGACATGCTTGCCATGTACGTATCTACCGACCACACTGATTGGGACATAGCTCTTCCGTTCGTAACCTTCACCTTTAACTCGTTCATCATGAAACAGCGGGCTACTCCCCCTTTTATCTACACTTCAGACGTCATTCCTTACTGCTCTTCGACACACTGCTTTCATCAGACCACCCACAATCCACTTAGTACGCTCAGGATGCGATCACCCGGGCCCTCACGGCACGCGCGGTAGCGTGCGCTCGGTTATCGTCGTCGCAGACAGCACAGAAGTCCCTTTATGACCATCGACATAGAGATGCCGTTTTTTCTGCGGGATCTCTTGTTCTCCTGTGGCTCCCATCTCGACGTGTTGGCCTCTGCGAGAAACTACTATCGCGATACGCTGGGCCCTACCGAGTCATTCGTCATGTCACACCTGTGACCTACGAGATTGCCGCTACCACAAACTCATCGGCTTCTGCACCCAGAACGGAAGTAGTCCACGTTTCTCGTCTCAAGCCCTACAACACCGACTCGCTCATTTAAGAGGCACCGAGACGGTTCCTTACAGGCCGGGGTGATGATACGTGTATGGAACTGTCGCCCCGACACAGCTGAATTGGCACCCAAATGAAGAAGACGACAGCGTGGTTGTTGTGGGTTAGACTCTCGAGCTTCTCCCGTTGGCCTGCATGACTGTGCGCTCTCTAAGTCGTTAGCAAGACCAGATCTCGGTGAATAAATCTTCCCCGTAACAGTATGTATGAATATCACAAATCGTGCAAGGTGATATAATAACATACCTGTAAATCATGACATGCAAATAATTTACCGTGATGTAATACATTATCAAAGATGCATTTCGATTCCTGTAGCGCAAAAGCACAAATGCTACTTCGGCATTAAAGTTGCCCATCAAAATAGTATACTGTATCTTTACTTAAGTGATGGCTGACTCTACGTCTTCATAGAAGCGTTCAAGCAAATGATCCTCATGGCTCGATTTAGCCGCGTATGCCTGTACCACCTAGATATTGTAGCTTTTGTTTACCTTAATTATAACACTTGCCTCTTTTCACTGATGTATAGTATACGGAACATCTCCTAGATTAGAGACACGTGCCATCCGAAAAGCGATCTCGTTCAGCCAGAAAGATCACCATCGAAGACCACCAGATGGTGCTGGCTTGCCCGTCATCCCTGCTTAAAAAGAGCCTTCCCCTACCTTCAACCATCCTTGGCTGCAGTGGCAGTTTTCCTGCCCACTGTCTCACGCTTTCTTCTTGCTTTTACAGGTTCGTTTTGATGGCTAATGCCGTTCTCTTTATTATCCTAGTTCTGTCACTGCTTTTTTTAGCCAATTTTAGCTACCCAAATCCGTTCTTCGTATCCACCGTGCATTGTGCAGTTTTGTACTGATAAGGTGCCCACCTGTGCAGATTTTGCTAAGAGGATCAATGAAGTGGAGTCAAGGCTGGTCAGTGAATCTGATCGCATGACCAGTCGCATTGTTGACAAGATTATTATGGTAAAGAAGGCCTTTGGGGTCGACGTGCCTGGTCAAAATAAACAAAAGTATAGCCTCGAGTCCTGTTATGAATTTCTCAATAACTTGGTTGACAAACTGAATAGTGAAAAGGCTGTGCTTGTAGCCGAAAACAAAGACCTTAATTTTGGAAACTGTTCTCTGGCACAAAAGGTTTCAGAGCTGGAACAGTACTTACGCATGAACTGCGGCGGGCGAAGAGGTGTCCCCTGCACTCAGGGTGAAAACTGCGCCGCTGAATCAGAAACAGTTGCAAAGAAAATTGGATGTCCAGTCACCTTCTCTGGTCCTGACGTTGTTGATCGAGTTTATACGAAAGAGAAAGAGAACAACTTAATTGCGAGACTTTGTTTTTATCACCAAGGCACGAAAAGTAAGGCTCAGCCTGAATAAAAATGATATATCCGAGGGCAACTCTCCTGCTTTGGCCAATGATCATTTGACACCACAGGATAAAGCACTGTTTTCCAAGGTGCTGGCATTAGAAAATGCTAACAACTAAAAGCGCCTCTGGAATGATAACTGTGAAATGAAGGCCAGAGAAACAAACTAGAGCGATGTTTGGCGCAATTCTGAAGAGTCTAACATTTCCGCTTCTACCAAGAGACATCAATTTGTCTACATCTACAATGACTTATTACTTCAAAGCATCTGCGCTGAATCGGTTCACAGTGCGCGACTTTATTTCACTCATTCACTTTACCGCTATAGAAGCATTGGCATGCATTCTGACGACTTTCACAACCTTTTTTTTTCACTTAACAATGCTCTTTCAAATATATGTGTCTCCGAAACATGCCTGCGTTATGACGGTAAGGACCTATTATGTTTTGTACTCAAAACATTTCCATCAACAATGGTATTATCCCTCCAGCTAACTATTGTTCACTTTAGGTGTCACACTTGTTGCCCCCTTGAACATTATTTACCCGTTCCTAACGTCAAAAAAGATGGCCTGCAATATACCTGACCTCATTGAAGCTTGGTCGCATTTTTCCTTCTCTTCTCTTATAGCCCTTTATTAGGCTTTTGGTCATTATCATCTTAACTGCAACATTGAATCATAGGGAAGCACGAACAATAGCCACTCTAATTACTTCCCTACAAGCAACTGAAAACCAAGCCACCTGTCTAATAACATTTTTTTCTCATTTTGTTAACGCCAGTGGTTTGTTGCATTCTCATTATAATCCAAGTGTCGAAACTTATGAAATAAAATCTCGCCATTTTCGTTCACAAGTGCACTACACATAAACATTCGTGCATCCATATACTGAGACATTCTTTGTTAACAATAATAATACTAGATGCTCTGGCAAACTTACCTTATCGCTACCTATCGTCCGCAACACATACGGCAATAGTCATTACAATTTCAGCAGTCGCTTTCTAGAATACGCTACTAACTACCTTTAAATCCTAGCAAATGCCCAAGATTTCTTTCTGAACTCCAAACTTTCTTTTAGATTCAACTATTCAACTAACTCCGGTTTTGGATGCTTGTCAGTATTTTCCCCGATATTATTGTTTATTTATATTATATCACAACTTTGTATCCCATTTCTACGATCTATATTTTGTGCCTGCTGTGTTTGGTTTATTTTTTACGTTTAAATGACTATTGTACTGTATTTCTGTTTTATCCTTCGAATATATTCCGCGCCCTACCTTTCCTAATCATGACATATTTCTTTTTTTTTCAATGATTTTTGTTAATAATATTCATTGATTTCCTTATTTTTGCTTGTATTGTACTAGCATAAGTCATTAGGTCTCCATATTTCCGTTTTGTATATAATATTCACTATACTTTCATCCAAACGAGGTCCCATTTTCGTGTGTGACGACGGGACCTCCATATTTATATTTTTACGTTGCCGATGATCTTTTATATGACTTGAAATAAATGATATTAGTGTTAATTTTGATTCATCTATGTTGGCAGCGACATTTGTGGGCAATTGGTGGGTTTCATTAAAAGTTTTAGTCGGAGGTGGACACAATGATCTTTTACATTATGATACATAATAGCACGAGCTACTTTCAATATTTGCAAGACATGCACTACACAACAACGTACAGCATAATTCGTAAGCGTGCAGCGCTGGTTGTCTAGGAAGTCTTACTCTCCTTAGTAGTAAAGGCGGCCACGAACTTTAGCCGTGACAATGATTTGCACCTACTCTAGTTAACGGCAGAGCCCAACAGAAAGGCTATAATCAATAATTACGCCAAAGCCTATGCTGCGGTACCGATTGTATAGGTGAATCTCCGAGGTATCCCCACCTGATGGTTCGACCATAGTATTACATGAATGATAACCATCGTACCTGACATAGCGGGTGAAATCTGCAAACCAACTTCCACCGAGCTGCTCTGAAATGTGTGAACTCTTCGCAATATTCCACAAAAACTATGGTGTGGTGGAACGCTGATGTATAGTGTGATGTCTCAGCATAAAGTGACACACTTGCGGACGCAAGTTTTTTTTTTTGACGAGTGATGGGAAGAACTTTATATTGAGAGCCTGGTAGATTTCCTAGTTCCAACTGTTTCAGGATAAAAAAAAATGCAATAGACTACAATGATGACGAAATTCTCAGACCTTCGTACGTATGCTAGGATTCCAAGGTTTCTAAGGGTTTCTGAGCGGCAACAAACATCACTACTGGTGCCCACAATTCTAAATAATATCGGCAGTGTTTCAGCTATAAGCACAATTTCTGGGTTGCACTGACGAAACGTAAGCGTTGACATACGTTGTTAATTGCTGTGTAATTTCTGTGTAGTCTATGTGGACTCTCAAGCCTTTTTACTATTTGAAAAATCACATGGTTTGGCTACTACGAACGTCGTGTCACTGTGTTTTTCATTGTCCTTTTTCTTCTTATGTAGACGATATGGTCTCGAATGAAGTGTTTTATGGACATGTTTAACTAAGCAAGAGCTTTGCGTGTATATAACGATATCAATATTAAGGCTTTATTGTTATATGCATGTACAATTTACACTTCTTTCTCTTTCCCATGGCCTCTTTTTAGAAATGATTTATGATGGCCTGCGTGCCTCACAGCCACTGAAGCAAATTTTTCGATTGGGCATCAAGGAGTCAGAAATTGAGAATAAATCAATAATTATCAGTGAAATTTCCAGGTAGCTTTCTGAGGTCAAATTTTACAAAGCTTCACTTTCACACTGACCTGGCAAATTTATGTCTGATCTAAAGGAAGAACTTACGCCACTATCACAATGTTGCCAATTACATGAAGACAGTCAACTCTTTCGAAGCACTTTGTACTGTAGCGGGTAGAAACAGTATCTCCCTGGCCACCCACCTTTACTGGAATAAGCACCATCACCGAAATCTCATAACGGTTCGCTGACTTCCTCAATAACTTGATTGCAGATACATTTCACTGATTATTTAGTGACGATAAACAGTCTCTTCAAGTCTTTGCACATCTTCACGTTTAATGTGATGCAGTGTATAGCGCTGGGTGAAACATCACTTCATGCTTATGTTTCACTTAAGTATGGTATATGTGCAGTACTGAACACTTATATCGGTTCCTCTTTCGAAACCACCAGGTGGAGATTTGAAAATTGGCACTGAATGAAACGACGTAAAATTCAAAAACATCAGGCTAGCGCAAACTTTCTACCACAGTCACAGCGAAAGCTCTAAGAGCAGCGTTTCTAGCACCTCTCGTAAGCTCTACCAATGCTTCAAAATGCAAGTTTGGCAGCAAGGTACCCAGCAAGCCATGAAATATATATATATTGTCAAGTTGATAATGCTGAGCTGCCTTGTATAGGGCCCTGGGTTGAACCCATTTCTATTAAGACTTTTTATTTCCTTTATTTTTGTGTTTCACGCGATATTGGTTACGAACACTCGCGGCGGCAGACAACTACTCCACCCAAAAAACCGCTGTTGTGATTCAATGACATCTTTTATTGTAACAGAATTCGTTACAAAGAAGCTAACATAGATTGAATTGATATGAAAATAGGCACTAATATAATGAATATGCTCATGGGCTTTTCGAATGAAAAACCTTAACATGTTAACGAGTTCGTTTCACAGAAATTCCGGCATAACTAATGGTCACGGTGTCAGCGTCATTATTTATGAGCGAAAAATCATCTTGTGCCCAAGCGAAAGCTTCAGACATATGGAAAGAAAACGCAGTTTTGAACGTTTTCAAGTTTTGGTGAGCATCAAGGCCGAGGCCGCCTGCGTCTCGAGCAGTGTCTTACCACAAGCCACTATATTTGTTGGAACTGCCTTAAAAAGTGAATGAATAATGTGTAGTGAAAGGTGTTTCCTTAACGCATCCTATATTTTATGAAAGAAGCTTAAATTGCCCCAGGAGTCAAAACATGTCAAGTGAGAAACTAGTCGTTGTTTTACAGGCCCACATGTCACAAAGTAATCAGATATGTTTAATCCCCATCTTCATCAGCTGAACCGTGAACAAAGTGAACAGCTTTCACAGTAGCAGCAACATTTCTAATGCCATAACAGATGTCTGGATGTTTAATCCCTCGATTACGCTTTCGTATTCCTCAATTCTTTTTTTATTTATTCAGAGCAAGCTGGACGTTCTCCCCACTTTGTTCTTTTTGTGGAGAAGAGGAAGCTGTGGAACACTTTTTGATCTCTTGTTGAACGTTTTAACATTAAGACAGGTATCGCTAGAAATACCATTACGAATCCTTATATTAGCTTTGACAACGTTAAATCTACTATCCCTAGGTGCACATACCCTTGGGCGCAGCAATTGGTAAGTGTGCGAGGCCGTGCAAGATTTCATTCAATAGTCGTAGAAAGTTACTCAATAACCTCAATGCCAAAAGGTTCTCAGTTAACCAATGTAAGCTACAGGAAAATAATTTTTGTGAGCAGTCATTTATTGCCATTTTAGTAGAAACTGATTCATCCACTTTTTTAAGGATAATTTACCAAAATGTATTATTTTTGTATTACTCTTTTCGCTGATACATAAATTTAAATATTCTTTTTCTTGTTAAGCTACCTGATTCATGGCTGATCCCCCAGCTTGGGTGTGAGCAAATAAATTGCCCGCAGCTTCCCTCGGGGGAACACTGAGGAGGATGCGGACCATATAACTGGTTAACGGGGTGTTAAAGTGCGACTTACTTGGGTCGATGGCTAAATTGGTTAACGTGGTTGTGAAATGGGGTGTTAAATTGCGACTTACTTGGGTCGATGGCTAAATTGGTTAACGTGGTTGTAGGAGGGGGTGTTAAATGAGTGAACACGTACACACGTATGCGAAAGGGCGGCGCTGGTCGAAGGGACGTCGATCATTGTGTTTGTAGATTCGTTGGAATTCATTTCACCGCGACCTTGGACGTCGACGCGCCGTACAAACCAACCGACGAGCGGCAACTGAGCGAGCGAGTGCCGACCTTGAGTATATATACAGCACGACGGCGCATGCACTGTCAGCTGTTGAATGTTCTCGAAGCGTGACGCCACATGCGCGTCCACTGGAGAATCAGGAGAATTGTAGATGTCGAACGCGGTGTGTAGAGGAGGAAGGGATGCACAGATGGTGGAAGAGTGGGCGACGGCGCGACGGCGCATGCGTGCGCGTCAGCTGTCGAATGTTCGAGAAGCGGTGCGGACGGCGCGGACGGCGCACTACAAGGCGCGAGTATAAGATGCTCCGCATCTAAAACTTTGAATCTACATCTACAGCGTAGCTTGTTTCGCCCTCAGATGTGTAGTGGGCCCTTCACTCAGTCGCAAAGGAAGAATTATGGCGCAGTGACACACTTAACAACTACGCTTGCAATAGGCATTCCGTATTATTTTGAAATGACTGTATTGCCTTCTGGATTGCCCACTAAAGCAAGTGGGCAATCCAGAAGGCAATACGCACGGGGCCCCATATTGCTAGGCAATCTGCACTTGAAGTCAAAGCTCAAGCATGCTCCAATGCCTTCGAGTGAATCTACATCTCAACCTTTTTACTATATGCGCTTCTTGAATGGCATGTTCTTTTGAATGCAAGATAAAGCAGGCCTGAGTGGTATCGTTGAAGAGTTTAATGATTTGCACTCTTGTATAAATTCTTGCGCCATTTAGGAGAATTGTGTAAATTATCCTGCCACAACACTCAGCATTTCTGAAAAGCAATTTTCGAAAAATGTTTTCTGCAATGGGAAACGCCATTGGCTGAATGAAAATAGCGTCGCAAATGCATAAAACTAAAGGGCTCATTTATACTCGTTCCCCCTTCTACACTTATTGCGACGTGTCCGCATGGCAGACCACCTTTTTGACTAAATGAAAACAATAGTTTGTGTTATAGTTTTAGCTCAACTGACGATCCCCAGCTCCGACAATCGGGCTGTTATTGTAGTCCAAAACTCTCGCATGTGCTACCAGTGAGAATGAAGGCACATTGACATCACTTCCCTCGACCTTATTGGTCTTGCTCCACAGCAAGAACAAGCGTATGCTAAGCTAATTCTTCATCATAATCCTGTTTTACAACACGCGATTTCTCTGCTCCAGCTTTAGTTATGCAATCTCGTAGGACGAATGTCACAGTGAAGCTCCGGATGCGGTACCGTATTTTGCGAGGTTGGGCGGATGTTTCTCGTTGAAATTTCAATAAGTAAATAGAGAACTTGTATATTTCCGCCCTGTTTGACGCAGACTACCTGCCTTCAGCTTCTCTGGCCTCATAAATAAAAAAAATACTGAATATAAAGTGGCGTAAAAAGGAGAGCATTATACTCCGAATGTTTCCCCTGAAAGTCAGCACGTGTAGTTCGCATAGGTTTCTTACTTTTTATGCACGTTTTTATGTGTACGCACGTATTATTATTATGTAGGGCATTTCACGGATATGAGTTGGCCAAGAGATACTGCAATAAAATTTTTCAAAACGCAGTGGTAAAGCATTGTACAGGCGCTTAAACGAATATATAGTGACTGGGAGAAGGCGTCTGAAAAATACCTTCACTTTAGGTAAACAGGCAGGCATACAGTATGGAGCCCAGTCTGCACGAGCTCGCCCTAAGCATCGTCCTCTTTCCTATAATGTTCATGTGTGGCACCCTTTAGCAATATAATCTATATTTACCTTCTGTTTTTGGTGCGGATTTTTAAAGAAAATCTTTAAAGAAGCACGTACCTTGAAGTAAAAAAATTGTTCGACCTGCGGTGAGGAGATGCTTAAGAAACATATCCAACGACACGGAACATCCGAAGTAGAACGAGATGTCAATGCTATGAAAAATATGCTATGACGCTCTTTGTATATTTAAGGTAACCTTGCATTTTGTAGTGGTTATTTTTAATCTGCTAACGGTGTTACAAGGTAATTTCCGAGCTAAAGGTGGTCCACTAAGTATGCCTAATTCACGGTAGTTTTACTGTTATATTTCAGTAAAACCTGCGGCTTTTCCTACGATTTGAAATCTTTTCAAAGAAGCAGATGTCTGGTCTTCTTTATTCTTCTTATATCTCGCGTAGAGAGAGGACATAGTTTAATAACTTACTGCTACGTGTTTCCTACGCCGGCTTACAATCTCTTGCTCTTTAGGGACAGTGATGCTGATGTTCGCCTTGTACAAATAACGGTTTAAACAATGCCACCCTGACATTCATTCATGACGTCGGAAATGTCCGTGAGGTCCTTCAATGCTCGGCGCCTGCTGGTAAAGAAGACATTTCGGAATAAGTATCGCAACTACCTTGCACAAACCTGCAGACCCCCGTTATCACTTGATATGCCTTTCACAACAGTCGACACCCGACTTCTGCACTGGTGAAATGCTAAACAATCTTTCATAAAACGCTGAAAGAAGAGGCAACACAATCGTCGACTGAGACTCGATTTGAAGATGCTGGAGTATTCTACAAAGTTCGCCAGGAATAATGGGGTAAACAATGTGAAAGCACGCGCCAATACCTAGACAGAATGAGAACACAACAGCTCCTGCTAGATTTATTGGATCCAATGATATCGCATACAACAAGCAATAATCACATTAACAAACTACTTCGCTCACTTAAATATGACCTAAACACACTTTTTAATTATGTCTGCAACAAACACCTAGCTAGCACGTATCGATGCGAGGCACGTGATTATACTGTAACATCAAATGATTATCCTAATTGTCACATAGCGGAAACTGAGGTTGGACACGCGCTTGCATCTCATTCACACCAAGTCCCAATCTCGTCCATAAAAGCTCCTGCGCAACCTAAGAGATAACGCAATTACTGCCCTCACTAATTCAATTTAAAATGCTTTCATGCTCCTGCCCTACTGGCTGCGGGGAAAGACGCCAAAATAATTTCCGTACCTAAACCCAATAAGCACATAAACACAGCCAACCTACGCCCATTTAACCTCAACTCATGCACCGACAACGCACTTGGAGTTAATTCTGAACCGCCAAAATAAATTCTCAAATTACAACTTAAATCTTCACGAAATGATTGGCTTCTGTAAATCACTCTTTATCTGAGATGTTACGCTTCATCTTAAGCATAGAATCACTAAGATTGGCATGATAGACAACCACGCATTTCTAGCCCAATGCGACAAAAAGGGCTAGATCAATTTCTGAGAAAAAAGCTCTTTAGTTGCCGCAAAAGTTAAAGTGACCCGCGGTTAGAACCCGAGATCAATGCTTTTCTGGGGCGGTCGCCTCACCAATTCAGCTAACCACGAGAAAGAAACAGAAAGAGGCAAAGGGAAGGCATGGAGGTTAACGATGTTGTACCCAATTTGGTACCCTACACTGTGGGAAGAAGAAAGTGTAGGAAGACGAAAGAAATGGGACGACGAAAAAGCAATGAGGAAAAAGAACAAGTGATACATGCACACAAATGCCTGCGGTCACTGTGCACAACTCGACACTCACAACTGGAACGCGTTTGAGACCAGTTCTTCAGGAGACTAGAACTAAAGGTAGGCTAGAACTCGAGATGTTTACAAGAGGCTTTCAAAAACTGGCTTCAGCGAACACAAAACTGGCTTTGCGCATTGAGGTGTTAGGTAGTCGTTCCATTGAGGAGGCAGAGTGCATCGCGGTGATGTGAGGCCTCAACAGAGTGACTTGTCGATTTTCGTTGGCCAAACTATTTGTGGATGGTGATATAGACTGTGAGCCATTCGGTACCTGCTTTTTATGAGTATGAAGTGGTGGTAGTAAGGGCCACCAGACATCCCCAGCCGCTTTGGAAGCCTCTCTACCTTTTCGGCTCCCTGACTGTGATGCACGGGTGGTGGTGGCGGCGGTATTGGTTGTAGCTACTTCTTAACGAAAGGTTCTTGAACTGTCGGAGAAAAATATAGTGTTGTCCGTCAAGTTTGAGCAGTACTAATCCTAAAGATCCGTCGTCGACGTGGATGTCGTCTACTTCTCCCAATATCAGCCGCCTCTTTGCGCGTTGATCCTGTATGTACCATCTGCTTGGAGATACTCCATTATAGATGGACAGTCTTCTGATGGCATTTCATATAATCTATGGCAGTTGAGACATTTCAGGGTGATTTCATTGCAGGATTCCGCATTGTGCGCCTCTTGAAAGAGGGAGCAAACTAACACAATCTTGGAAACTGCACTCACAAGAACTATTTTTACGTTTGTTGCACTGGAGCCGTGTAGGTCTAATGGGACGCACCACTTGATGAAAGTGACCCACCTTTATGTGGAGTGGAAATTTGTAGCCTCTGAAGACAATAGTTGAGCAAAGCGAGTTACCAGGCCATGAAACTTGGACGATGTCACCATGGTTACTAACTTCCTTGGTCAGCATCAGAAGGTCACGAGAAGGAATGAAGGTATACAGATCGTATATGGATTCTAGCACCATGTCATTGCTTAGTGGAATGTGAGGCAGAAATTTCATACTCTTGAAGTCTGTTGTGCCCCGAAACTAGTAACTGGTAGCACAGGGGCCAATACATCGACAACTCGAAGAATATCGACACATGAATTGCAAACACAGATTAGAATGCCATGATTGCCATCTAGTTTATTCTCAATACCCAAAGAATTTGGGTCTATGAGACTTTTGAAACCGTCTGCCGAGCCACAATTGGCGCTTAGCCTAAACATTCGTGCCCTTAATTTTTGGGAAGTTTCAACACACTTCAAGCATTATTGTTATTCCTTCTCATTTTTAACCTCGCCAGGATGACGCTGGCTGGAGCGCTGGCAACCATACGAAGTGTAAAATTTTCTCTTTGTAGAGATATTGGACTCTGGATGATAGGAGTTTTTGTGGTCACATTGAATAGATATGCTGACTGCCGTTGACTATGTGGTGTTTTGTTTGAGTAACATGAATCTAGTCTATTCTCGCACTAAATAAGAACTAATCTTCTCCGCTGCCCGTCGGGGCTCATAAAAGAACATTTATATATACAATTAGCACTACACACCACCGCATCCGAAGTTGGAAGGTTGAGGATGCGTAGACCATACCTCTAACTAAATAGATAAAACACATTACCACACAACATTAGGGCGCTCCTGACTACTGTGAACCATGCTACGTCTTATAGGCAGAATACGTAATGAGCATGGTAGGCTGATGGAGGCAAAGCTTCTCCTCCTCGTCTAAAACACCATCCTCAATAAAGTAACTTATTGTCCCCCATCTAAAAAGCGAAGAATGTGAACAGTATGTTACGCGAAACCTCCAGATTTCTCCTCGAAGTACCCATTCGAACGTTCTCCGAACGGCTGGTGGAGACATACGTATTCAACACTTTAATCAGCCTTACTGAAGCACACCTAATCTTACAACATTCAGCTTTAAACCCACCATTCTGTCTTTTATTTTGCTGGCGCATTCAACGTCTAGATACTGCCTTGTTAGCTCCCTAGAAAATTGTTCAGTTTTTAGATCATCTGTACGACGTGAGCGCACAAACGCGAACAGAAGAGTTTATTCTTGTTCGAACTCGGTCATGAGCGATAACGCTCGAACATTCGACACCGCGTATCTGACGGTGTGTGTTGCCATGGATTCCATTACAGGTGGTCCACACTGAGTCCGCCGATAGCAGTGTAGAGCCTGCTTTTTTTGCTCTAGGTTGAGTCTCTATTTCTTGTCCACAAGTTCAGCAGAAAACATCCCATATTCACAAATTAACCTTGGCCTTGCCTCAAATTTTCTTCATGTTTTCGTTTTGCGTACATGCGTTATAAAGGCACAAAAATGGTAAAGAGTAAAAGATTACATCAACATTGCTCCACGATTACTGGCCTACTTTTTACGCCAAGCACAATAAAGGCTCATTAGTGATAAGAAAGGCTCGAGGTAAGGCTGAGAATGGTTTGTGAATACAGGCGAACGACTCTAATTTTGGACTCTGCCTTCGTCAACGTCATGACCAGGTGACAATATTTCTGTCTCTTCAACACAAATACCGAAAGATGTATAATCAAAACTCTCTGTATGAGACCTTCGACAATCATCCTAATTTCGGCGAACCTTTATCTTCGGCTTTAAGAGTTGAACCCAAAAGAAATATCCTCTCCAATTTGTGTACTTTCATCAATTAGGCTACATTTTTTATTAGACGTTAATCGAGAATTTATACCGTTCCTTACTACAATGTAATCAAAAAGTATAAAACAGTTTTTATCTGTGAAGCATTCGTATGTCGTTATACTCTGCGTAATGAATAGAGTACTCTAAACCACGAGCAATTATGCACCTAAAGTACCTTAAACCTGCTATTCACCCTCTTTATGGTCTTAAGGGAATACGAGCAGTAACGTCTGTTCATTTTGTAATGGGTGGCTGGCTTCAAACTACGGTATCGTTATTATAACTATACGTTCTTACGTGGAATGGCAACTTATGCTAGTCCCACTCAACATTAATGCGATGTTGCATGGGTTTGGGGGAATGCTTATACAGGAGGCGTGTGTTTGAACGAAAAAATATTTTTACCGAGTTTTCTAACAAAGGAAGTTGCTTTCACGTTATTTTCAATGAGAGACGTGGCTAAATGTTACCACACCTAGCTACCTCAATAACGGCTAGGGCTGAATGATTGATATGTGGGGTTTATCACCCCATAACCACCATATAATTGTGAGATACGCCGTAGTAGAAGGCTTCAAAAATTTTGACCGCCTGGAGTTCTTTAATGTGCACCCAAATATGAGCACACGGGCTTATAGCATTTTAGCATCGACAGAAAATGCAGTAGCCGCACCCAGGACTTCATCCCGTGACCTGCAGGTTAGCAGCCGGGTACCTTGATCACAAGACCACCACAGCAGGGTGAACAGCCATGGTTCAATTCTGAGCCGCACCTGCAAAATGTTTTATTATTTATTTGTTTTATATCTTCTCCACCTACTTTTTTTGTCAGGCAACAGATGATGATTTTTAGCTCACAAGCAAAGACGCCGACAGCGGCGCGGACGCAGGATTATCTGCGAAAGGAGCTCGTTCGCGCCATTTATTTGAAGACAAGCACACAATTCTCCATCAAAAACACGTAACTTTAAACACTCTACCAGTCCCTAAATTATGTATCGAGTGCAACACCAGCAATGGCTAGGATAGCGTGCAATATCTCGCCAAGAAAAAAACTAGCTCGCCATAATCACAAAGTGAATGATATTCAAGGAGGTTGCTTGGATAATAAAGAGGTAAATGAAACAAAAATATACAACTTTATTTTTGAGTGAAAATTTTTGTTTTCAATAACTGACTAGAAAGCTTCTCTTTATACATGATTGATAAAAAACACACAAAGACTACAAAACAGGTTCTATGAGTGAACTTCTGTTGTCGGTTTGAGCAGCACGTGGTTTAACTTTGTACGAAAATGAAATGAATTGTAGATACATGCGCAAATCCTGCACCATTTTTGGTGCCTATGGAAGTTTGTTGATGCCAGCCCATTTACCGACTGCTCGAATGAAGCAAAGCAATTGCGAAAAGCAGCCGCATACACAAGGTGCTTACGTCACAGGAAAAAAAAAACACCAATGCTTTTTTAAACAAAGTGCCTGGTTCCAGCTTCAGGGTTTCGCTTGAATCTTTGCCGCGTACCAGCTTATTTCACCGCACGCAATGCTCGGGCTAGCAGTGCCGACGGGCTAAATCCGTAAAAAGGTAAAAATGATAAATCCATTTGATATCTGATGAAATGCGCCGTCGGAACATTTGCCATCTTGCTGAACAAGTTCATGAAAATGATTTTGTCGCAAAGACAAAATTGCGGCGTTAATTAAATTTCCCCATATCATGTTTAGAACTGAAATATCTTGCATGTATAGGAATGTCTAGAACTGACTGTAAATATTTTGTGCCTTAAAACATTTTATTGCGATAGCAATTATACGGGCACTGTCGACTGGATTGTGCTGCTGCCATCGGCGTCACTCACCGTATATGTGTACGTATCTATATAGATGTGAAAATGCAAGAAAGGAAATATACCCAGAAAAAAGACTCCAGCGCATGACATCGAACTTCAGTCGCCTTAATGGTGAGCACGGGGTGTTAGCCAATGCACTACCGAGTAACACGTCCTTCAACCTTCAATTTTTTATAGATACGACTATTTATATGTGCCATTTATATGCTATATATATGTACCAGCCCTTTATATGTACCACTTACCGCTGATGACGGGCATTTCGGGAGAGTTGCGTTTTCATCATTACCAGCAAGATGGCGCAATGAGCGCGCGTCACCACATCGCGTGGCGGCGCGCACTTTGCCCCGCTTATAGGAGGGGAGCGCCGCTCCCTCACGTTACGTTATCTCGCGATGTGGAGGCAGAAAAGATTGTACGTCCTGGCAGGCCTCGGACTCTACCTAGAACGCTTGTGTTGTAGTTACCAGGTGCACAAAGGTGACTGCAATCATTTCAGTTTCCGATTGCAAAAAGCGCGCGCTTTACAGACACAGCGAAGTAACAACTGAGATGCTTATTAGCGGGCATCTTTACCTGTGAGTACAATCAGAGCCAAATGAAAGCCGAACAGTGGCGAGCCTTCGCGATGCTATAGTCTGCGCCATCCACTTGTCACAACGAACAGGCACGCATATATGCGGAAAGCTGAAGAACAGGATGAGCGCGCCTCTCAATCGTGATAACTGGACGGCACGCAATACACTATCGCAAAAGCTCGCCGCTGTTC
This sequence comes from Rhipicephalus microplus, assembly GCF_013339725.1. Classification (NCBI taxonomy): domain Eukaryota; kingdom Metazoa; phylum Arthropoda; class Arachnida; order Ixodida; family Ixodidae; genus Rhipicephalus; species Rhipicephalus microplus. Next base: position 54,392 of record NW_023612087.1, on the reverse strand, counting down.
CGATTTCATTTGACGCTGTTAGTACGTTTCGTGCGTCATTTATGCGTGAGAAACACGGGGCACATTTTGATCTGCTTTCCATTCTGCACGTGATTTTTCAGTTTGTTGCTATCACGTTCATTGCTTCACCGTTACGGCTGAGCTGTGACTTTTTCTCACCTTTGAAAGTACGCTCACAGGTACACCTCGACTTTTACGTATGATGGGTCCGCTAAAGGTGCCAGTGTCGCCACGGCAGGTAGTAATTTTCTTGGGTGTTTGACGTTCTTCTGGAGCATGCTTCATAATCTCAATTTACTTTTGAATGTGAGCTGCAGGAGAAAACGTGGAACTAAACTACACAAATCTAGAATACAGCACACAATCAGAAAAACTTCGTGACTCTTCGTTGGTTTGGTTACAGGGGTATTGGCGACAAGCTAGAACAGCACGAACAAGTTTTGACGTCCTACCTCGAATCATGAGTTAAATAAATCGAATATTCTTTCTTCCCCGAACGTCACGTTAACGCGAAAAAAAAATGTGCATTTTGAGTAAATGATGTTCAAAAAACTTTCACACCGCTGAGGAGCTCGTTTCACGCATACCATGCGTGAAAACGTTCAGAGGGAAGCTATTTCCATTCCATGTTATTTGATTATCAACCACTCTAAAACTGTCAGTTGCCATTTTGGTGCGCGTATGGTGTCGAAAACATCTCTATTACTCCTCGTGGCCCATTCTTTAAAAAACACCACTTTAATATGGCCTCATGGGCACGTAGGCTTGGCCGGTAATGGAGTGGCTCCGTTAGATGAGCGAAGCTCCGTTGTGAAAATGGCACCGTTTGTGACGCGGGATCGCCTTCAAGCATTTCATGATATCTGCGACCACTACCACTTCGCTCGTTTAACTTTACCAGCTCTAAAAACGAAATTGCCTCCAAGACACGAAGCACTTTGGTGACAGCAGACTCAGGCCTTTCGCTCTTCTTACCTTGTTTTCATCAATTACCCATTTATTTACACGTCCTCTTTGAGTAAACATTGCTCCGCAAAAGAAAGAAATCCTAATTACATCATAGAGTGGTGCTCTAAGCATTCCTCATTCCCCATCCCCCCGAAAAATATGAAGTATCAAACTAGACATAACATAATTTTGTATTACTGTTTGATTGAAAGTACTACACTACGATGCATTCAGCACCTAATATGATCGTGCACTTAAAGAACGAGGCAAATTCCAAATACTTACCTCAAGGAATAGGCATCCACTGCCAGCAGCTGCGTTCAGCGAACGTACGACTATGAGTGCCTCTGCAGCCACTTACAAGCTGAACGCGTCCCGTGGACTTATCGTTGTGTAAGCTACTGGAAACAAGGCCTCATCAAATATGAAGACCACGGTATAGCTCTACGCTCTAACATAGTAGAGCACTTAGTAAAGTAAATCATTACCTAATTTTTCTAAATAAATGTGTGGTACACGAGAGCCGTAGGGGCACATCATTTCAAGCTGAAGCTCAGTGGTGAGGGATGCAAACAGGTCATTACTTCCGTACAAAGTTTCTTGCCTTTCCAGATCCAGCTTTTCAGGACACGAGTGGTTTAGTTCGCCGGAATGACACCACGTGGCGTATCAACCTTACGGAATTCAAAGTCCCGTCGTAACGTATGCAGTGACGTATCCCTAAATAAAATGTAATCAAAAGAAACGGTGCACACACGTGTGTGCACCGTTTGAAGCCAACATTTGAGGATACCCTAGAATGTTGGCTTCACCTCAGTGTGACGATAAAAGCGTGGTGTGTTGTCGTTATCTCGCCAGCGACAGTGACGAATGGCAATGAATGACAGTTATTCAAGACATACCTGTGCTAGACAGCTCGCGGCATTTCGCACGAAATACGTGGCCGTCGTAGACATACCCGTAGTGTATGAAAAGAAGCGTGTTTGTTTTTGTTTGTTTGTTTTTAGTTACTGTGATGCCGTATCGGTGTAGATATTAGAAGAGCATGCTGCTTTCAGAGTTTTGTGTTCACTGAGCGTCAAGAATTATGATTGGACATGAACAGGACATTGCGGTTGTATAATTTTTCAGTTGGTGTACTAATTTTCCTGTTGGTGTACTAATTTTCCTGTTTGTGTACGCAACTTAGGTCAAGCTCGTTTGCTCCTTGCGTAACGTCAAAGTGAAATTGAATAACTTTGAAAACGCTAAAAATGAGAGTATGAAAGGAGTGGAAGAATATGCATTTTTTTTTCATTTAGTTGTTGAATATGGCTGCCACTTACAGCTTGGCGCCATCGAAGCGGTTGTCGCTCGAACTTACGCTCGCAGTCAGGCTTGCTTTCACACCGCACCATGATGTCGGTGTCACACGGACATTTTTTCTCGTGATCCAGGCTGGTATGGAGGAATTTGGTACTCGAGGCCGGTACGGATCGAAGTTAGGCACCCCTTTCTTAATAATGTTTCGGTGGACACACAGTTCACTGTGTGCGTGCCGAAACGTTACCAAGATGTCAAACCATTTCTCCTAGCTTCCCGCACTATCACTAGACACACCTGTTAACGCCAGATTTATATACACGTTAAATAACCAGCGGTGGTTGAAAGTTGAAAGCCCTGCGTATACAGAATCCGTAATAACCATGCCATTATTTCAAGGTGTTACACACCAAGTATTATTATTACTGTAAAGACAGCCACAGCCCATGACAGTGTCAGTTGAGACTGTAACATGAGAGGGAAATAGACGCTTTAAAAACGTTTCGGCTGGGGTGCAAGCCTTCGTAAGCATAGATGCACTACATTTTGCCGCCTCTGTATACGGGTAAGTAGGGGTACACTTAGCGCACTGCTCTGCAATTAGAATATATGCGCATCAAGAACAAATTAGCGCGACATGGTGCACACAACATTCACGGTGAATCACAACAGCCATAATAAGTATATGGCATTAGACAAGTAACCTTGTACTCACGCATAAGGCTTCCGCCCCCAATATACTGCGTGGAGGGCCATATATAGTGAGCTTCGAGCAGGTGCCTCATATATTATAAGCAGAAGTTTAGTGTTGAAAGCAGTTGTTAGCGTTGAATTTTTTCTCGTCTTTTTTTCATTCACTCTGTTGTATATTAGTGCTGACATATAGGTACCTGTTCCGGGTAAGTCAGCAGCAAAGATGACATGCATGTATACATGCCTGAAGTTGGTATCTTGGGGGTTACTCTTTGAAAAGAGCGTGAGGTAGCATTGCGATGAGGAAACTAGTGTGTCATCGGTTAATATTTCCGATAAAAATATGCTGATCAGGAGATTTCTGCAGTGGAGCAGTGGTTCTGGAACTCAGCTACTGGCCCAAAGGTTGCGGGTTTGATCCTGGCCGGGGCAGTCACTTTTCGATGAAGGTGAATTGGTAGTGGGCCATGAATTGTCTATCGTCAGTGCACGTTAATGAACACCAGATAGTCCAAACTTCCGGAGCTCTCCACTACGGCGTCTTTCAAAATCATCTCGTAGTTTTGAGCCGTAAAACCCCAGATAATAATACGTTTATGAGGAAAGCAGAAAACACTAAATAAAGAACGTGTTCAAACAGTGTCATTTTGCCTCAAAAACTTGTCCCGAAATCTTGAATGCCTCTCGATTGTATTATCGACGCACTCCCGTAACTTCCACTCAAAAATGGCAAGCATCTTATCAGCCTGCGACGTTTTTTTGTTTGTTTCATAGAAAAGTAGTGAGCGCCGAGAATCGAAGAAACGGAGCGCAAGCCAGCAGCAAAGCAGCTGATGGAAAACATCTGTTGCAATGGCAACCACTTTGTGTTTGCCACTGCAATGGCAACCCCATGATATGCATGTCATGATTATCGTGTTTGTATGAGTCATTTACCTATGTCGCCTGTTCGCGTTGCGTAATACCGAGTTTGGTACATGTGAAGCTAGCTAAACGGCCGCGAGCGCATCATGAACGTAGCATGTAGTGATGTTACCTGACACTCATCTGAAGTTTAGTATTTTTGCACCAGTATAATACCTTTGTCATCCATTCACGTCCCGCAATACAAAATTTTGTATAAGTGAACCTAGCGAAACGGCCGCCAGCGCATCACGAGCGTGGCATGTAGTCATGTTGTTACATAAAACGCTTCTCATGTATATCATGTTTGCAACCAGTCACATAACTCTGTCACCCATTTACGTACCGTAATACCAAGTTTGGTATATGTGACGCCAGCGAAACGCCCGCGAGCGCATCATGAACTTGGCATGTAGTCATGTTGTTACATGACACGCATGTCATGATTTTCGCGTTATGGTCTGTCGTTTGTGATCGCAACGCAATTATGTAGTAGATAGATAGATAGATACGCACAATGTCGCCAAAGTTCGCTAAGAAATAGTTCGCTAAGAAATAGCGCTGGGATTGCGAAGTGATTGCCAATGGAGCCCTATCGATGCCTAGCCAACCCTCCTGAATCGCAATGTGATCGCGTGGAAATTATGTGCATGAGCGTGTGAGTTGACGTGTGCTTTGTTAAGCCTGCAGACAAGCCAGTGCCGACCACCTTTGCTACGCCCCTGCCTTCGACGACTCGGTGAAAGCTGACCAAACGTTTTACCATGTCAAAATGCTCAGCCGATGTCAGATCTTGAAGTGGTTGGCATACGTTTGATGACTGAACAGTTTAATTTTAGCATTTTCGCATTTTTGAGATCTAGGTTACTTTTAACATGTAGCAAAGGCTAACTTGTTATCCCCCGTGGTTTTCAAGATTTTTTTTCCTAGTTGACCTTTTCTGGCTGCACAGAAAGCGGTAATACTTCTTATAATAATTATTGGTGGTTTGGCGTTGAAAAAAGCTATATGAATGTGAGAGATACCGTAGTGGTGGGGTTGATAGTTCGACGACGTGTGGTCAACGTGCTTCTAAATCTCAGCGCACGGAATTCTAGCACATTGCGTCAGTCGAAGTGTAGCCGCTGCGTCTGAGAATCGGTCCCGCGAACTGACATGGTGTTATCTTAACACATGGCTCAATGTAGTAAGTACGGCTGTGGCGGTCGTATTTTTGATGGAAGTGAAAATGCTTGAGGCCCGTGTACTTAGAGTTAAGCGCGCGCTAAAGAACCTCAGGTGGTCTAAATAATCGAAGCACTCCACTACGGTGTCTCGCATAGTTATACAGTTTTTGTGGGACGTTACACTCCTACTACACTATTGTTATTATTATTATTTATTTATTTCACAATACTGCAGGCCATTGTGCTGGCCCAAGCAGGAGTGGATACATCAAAACTTAATTGTAGAAAACAACAGACAACAATGCAAAAGAAACAAAAGGTTAAGAAAGAAGGTGACGCTCAAGGTCACCAAGAAACTTATTAGAATGAAAGATGTCACACGGCAAACAATTCCAGTCATTGACAGTTCTAGGAAAAAAACTATATTTAAAAGCATTTGATCGGGCAAAAATTGGGGTTAGAGCATGTTCATGACCATGACGAGTACGTCGTACTGAGAGCGGTTTAACACAGTCAGGGAGATCAATTTTTACAATACCACACAAACAATTGTAAAGAAAGGAAAGACGACTGAACTTTCTCCGAGCTTCTAAAGTAGAAATGTCGTTTAATTGCATTAAGGTGGTCGGGGAATCAAACCTACGATATTTGCCAAAAATAAACTTTACAGCCTTTCTGTTAATACGTTCCAGATTCATAATATCTTTCTTGGTATGCGGATCCCAGATAATAGAAGCATACTCAAGCTTAGAACGAAAACAGGCATTATAGGCTAGAATTTTAGTACGCGAGGGTGCAGATGCTAGTTTTCTTTTCAGAAACCATAGCTTACGTAATGCAGAAGTGGTAATGTCAGTTATGTATTATATGTACCCTCTCATATCACACGACGTCATTATACAGTTTGCCGCACTTCGTGAGGTGCTCATCGAAAGGAGATGTATTTCTGTCGGAAGTCGTCAAGCAATTCAAGTGAAGTGCAAGGTCTTTCACTGGGACAGCACATCTTACATCATGAAATGAATAGCTTCACAAAAATGTTAATTTGAACATCAGGTGATTTGCTGCAATGTACGTCACTTCCAATTAATTACTGAGACTGGCACCGTGTGATTCTGTTTGTGGCGTATGCGCCCAAATTACCACTACACAGACCACGACTAGACTCTCCCCTGTCTTTACCTATAAGGACTCGAGGCCTCCAGTACGTAATGCTTAATGCATCCTTTCCATGGTTATGTGAGTCGACGGCAGTTTCCCAAGCTGCTAATCGTTCAAGAAGGTCCCCAGAGAGTGCATTAATGACACCGCATCTGCCAGCAGCTTCAAACGCACCATCTAGATGCCTCGAAGCATTTGAGCGTTTTATGGCCTTGACTGAGTTTTTAGACAATTTCATGTTTTTGTTTGTGAAATGTCTTCCTTTGCTGCTGCCCAAATGCTATAGATTATTTTGGGCTACGAACTAGTCACGCCGCTTCTCGGCAGCTTTCTTTTTCATTGTCCTGCATCTGTATATTGAACACGGTAGAAGTAAAATTTCATTTGGTTTGATATCAGGTGAGTTTTGTGACTCCTTGAGCTATAGGCCTGGTCATTAGGCCACTTGAGCTTTCTTGTATTGTATAATTGAACAATTTCAAGGTATAAGATTGCGCACATGGATCTGGTAAAATCTTACTGTCACTCTACTGTGGTGTTCTGTCCGCAATTTCCCAGGATGGCTCTATTTCTGAAGAAAAGTAGGAAACTTCAGAATAGTGTTCTTTTTGCGGTCCTTGCGATCACCCGCCCTTTCGGCCACTCAACGAGAACCCACTAGAGGTTATCGTATGACACATGCGCAGTGACGAACAGCGCTAACACAAAGGTTTGCGCACGTTATTCTAAAACTGCCTACTGTAACGACCAAAAGCGCCACTGTTTTACGAAACAGAGAACATTCCTCGTGTAGAAAAAAAACAAAAATACTGAGTTGGCAACACAAGCTTTGTGCTGAACCTGTCATTACTCGTCAGACTGTAATAATATAGTACTATTTATTATGGTGAAATAAACTACAAATAGTTTTACAAAAGATTTTGTCTACGATCATGGATACGTTCATGATCGAAATCATTCTTAGGTAGAAGTAGGCTTACATCTACCTAATGATCTTATTAGATTCAAGATATTTAATATGAAAAATGAGCTACGGGCTCTTTGCCTATATGAGCCACAGGTTCCTAGGAGCCCCAGGAAAGGAGTCTCTCTAGCCTCACGAATGGTACCTGGGGATAAGAAAGTGAGGAAAGAGGTGTTGGAAAAGTGTGTTGGCATGCCTCCACTGCTTTTGAACTTGTAGGGGCGACTTTTCCGCGGGACGCGGGGCGCTATAGTATTCCGCTTGTGTCCTCATGAATCTCCCGAGCACATGTTGGGCGGGCTCGGCTCGGCACCACCGTCCAAGTGGCACCCAGGGCACTTGTTCCCCACCTGCCCCACGCTAGTTATGCAACTGCGTACGCGCATCTAAATCAAAGTAGTCTGAAATTCTCGCCTACTTCGAATTTCTACAGCCGCGGTCATGATCGAAACTGTTTCTCTCAGATCGGCAGCTGAGCACAGTAACCAATGACAGAAATTCTGTTTAAAAAAGAAATTGAAAGGAAGAGTCGAAATATTTTTGGGGGGAATCAAACCTACGCTGCGCGAAATTTTTCGCACGCCACCTATCAGCTTGTACGCTCAATCAACACGGCCATAACGTCAGTCGGGAGCTTCGCTATAAGATTTGTGTTATCAAGATTTTGTTGTCCTAGAATCGAGTCGGCGATGCGACTGTGTTGTCGAAAACTGCATTTTGGAACGTGTTTTTGTCACGCATAAACAAGATTGCAGGCTCAAATCAGAGCTTAGTCTTCGTATTACTTATATCTCCGAGAAAGTTGCAGGTTGAAGCCTGGTTTTTCTATACGGCTTTTTTTTTTGTCCAGGAAAACAAGCTTTGATTCCGGTGACTTCCATAGAGCCTCATTGTGTAAACTTCATTCGTCGTGGGAACAGAATTGGAAGCCCCGACGTTAACAATTCTGCATTTGTGAAGTGCAGTACAGCTCCTAAAAGTTGTCCCTTTAGGAACGTTTTGGAATTTACGCTTATGCAATTTTTTTTCGTCAAAAATTGACCCCGTCCCATAGAAAATGCGCGAGCTTCCAGCCCTGGCCGCTAGGAGCGACGATTGGTCAGTGTTCTTGTGTCCTTGTGTCAGTGTCCTCTGCTCTTCGAGGCTAGAACGGGAGTATTGCGGAACAAGACGTACCGAGCAAAATACCAAGGCACACATGGTATGAAGTGCGTGTGGAGAGAAGGAAAAAACGGCTGAACATTAGATAATGTTCTGTAAAGGCTCGACTCTATAGTTGAAGATAATGGCATCAAAATTTTCAAAGCATTGGGGTTTAGGGAGAGTGAAGGCAGAATATACTTTAAATGGGTAGAAATAACCAGGAGGAGGCTAACTGTTTGGTGGGTACAATTGAGGTGCGAGTGAAACTCAATTCTTAAACACGCAGTGATAGTACTTATCTTTATGGCTAGGTGGCGTGAGCCACCACTTATTGTAAAGTGCACATCCGGATACATCTATCTGTCTATCTATCTATCTATCTATCTATCTATCTGTCTATCTATCTATCTATCTATCTATCTATCTATCCTTGCAAGCTGGATATGGCCGCTCTCTAGAATAAAAAATATAGCGCTCCTTACCTTTTTAACCACATTTCTACGTTATTAGGCTAGCCGTATATTTAAATACAACTGCGTATATCTCACTTCTGAAAGAGGACTACCATTATATATAATTACCAAGGTTTTACTTAGTATTTGAAAACGTCAAAGTCAACGAAATAGGAGAGAGCCTTAAAAGCAGGGTCAGTCTATTCGTTAGTAAGAAACATTTCGCGTTTACTTTTTCATGCACTCCAATCACCCGGAACGTACACGCCCAACGTAACAATCGCATAGAAGCCGCCGATTAGTTCGCAAAACAAGAGCGCGCTACTGGTCAGTTCACAGGAAACGTCAAAAATGACAGGAAATGCCAAACTCTAACACTCTGGACACATTGAAATAAACAATGAAAAAATGCAGCGAAATTGGAAGAAGTCGGGAGAAAAAACAAATTGACAGATCCCACGTACAGTATATAGAATCGATGATATATATGCGAAGCACGAGTAAGGAGGGGTGCAAGGTCACTTAAAGATAAGCACAACGTTAGGAGGTGGAGGTAAACTATGCCATACATTACTTTCATGTCATAATTATCATGTTTGGATGTTTCATTTACCTTCCTCATCTATTAACGTCCCCTGATACCAACTGTGGTATATATGAAACTAGTGAAACGGCCGCGAGCATTCTGTGAATGCAGCATGCAGTCATGTTTTACATTAAGTACACTTCATGATTATCATATTTGGACGTGTCATTTACATTCATCGTTCCTTCACGTAATATAATACTAAATTTTGGTACATGTGAAACTAGTCAAACGGCCACGAGAACACTGAGCATGAGCGTAAGATGTAGTCATGTTTTACATAAAACGCGTATTATATGATTATAAGGTTTGGACGTGTTATTTAACTTCGTCGTCTATTTACTTCCCGTGATACCAAATTCAGTACATGTAGAGCTAGCGCAATGGCGGCGAGCGTGTCGTGAAGTACCCAATATACTTCGATGCAACGTTGACGCACGCGCAGGCTGGGCGCAGCGACGCCACCCTAGCAAAACGCGAGCACTCTATAGCGACAAGCGCGACCAGCGTCCGTCGGCGTGGCCCAGTGTAAACCAGTGCGAAAGGCGACATTCTGCATTTCGCGCTGATGGCATTACTTAGCCAGCTCCGCGTCTGCCTCTCTTCGTGACGGAGAGACGCCGTGCGCTTAAACGCGCATGCGTCAAAGCAATGCTGCACGGTGCGCGCCTGCGTGTATATGGCATGCAGATCCACTGATCTCTACTAGGGGGTATTGGTGCCTGGCGTGGCATCGCCCGTGTGATGCGATAAAACAAACGGCTCACATCGAAGTGTATTGGCGCCTTGAGTGTGGCGTGTATAATTGTCATAATTGTCTCACATGACACGCATCTCATCATTATCATGTTAGCACCAGTCACATACATTTGTCATCCATTCACGTGGTGTAATACCAAAATTTAGCATACATGAAGGTAGTGAAACGGCCATGAGCGCATCATGAGGGCGGAACGTAGTCATGATGTGACATGATACGCATGTCATGATCGTTATGTTTGGACGTGTCATTTACCTATGTCGTCTGTTCACGTCACGTAATGCCGAGTTTGGTACATGTGAAGATAGCGAAACGGGCACGAGCGAATCATCAGCGTAGCGTGTATTCATGTTTTGGCATGACACGCATCTCATGATTAACATTTTTGCAGCAGTCACATACCTTCCTCATTCATTCACGCCCCGTAATACTGAATTTGGTTCATGAGAAGCTAATGAAACGGCCACAAGCGCATCATGAGCAATGTATGTAGTCATGTTATTACATGACGCGCATCTCATGATTATCATGCTTGCACCAGTCGCATACCTTCGTCATCCATTCAAGTCCCGTAATACCAAATTTGGCATATGCAAAGCTAGCGAAACGGTCGCGAGAACATCATGACTGTTGGGTGTAGTCATGTTGTTGCAAGACACGCATGTTATAATTTTGATGTTAGGGTCTGTTGCTTTTGTTCGCCATGCAGTCATGTCATATCATACCAGTTTTGCAACATATTATGTGAACAAAATCACCGCAAGAGCAGCAAGATCATGTCATGTAAATCATGACGTTTATGACATAGATATCATAATCTTCATTTTATGACTAGTCATTTACGTTCGTCATACAGTAATGTTATATCATACCAAGTTTGGTATCAATAACATTATCCGAACAGCCAGGAGAGCTAATACACGTAGCGGCTAGATAGATAGATAGATAGATAGATAGATAGATAGATAGATAGATAGATAGATAGATAGATAGATAGATAGATAGATAGATAGATAGATAGATAGATAGATAGATAGATAGATAGATAGATAGATAGATAGATAGATAGATAGATAGATAGATAGATAGATAGATAGATAGATAGATAGATAGAGAGAGATAGATAGATAGATAGATAGATAGATAGATAGATAGATAGATAGATAGATAGATAGATAGATAGATAGATAGATAGATAGATAGATAGATAGATAGATAGATAGATAGATAGATAGATAGACTCAAAGTCGCCGAAGTTCGCCAAAAAATGCTTCGCATTTATTAAACACGTGAGAAGGAGGGTGATATAGGCCCCTAAGCCAGGCTAAGATCGCAAGGTCAGAAGTTCGAAACCCCAACGCTTTTCTTTTCTTTTTAAAAAAATGAAATATGGTCTTTAATACAGTTAAGGAAAGGACAGGCGAGCTACGAGTCATGTGAAGTTGAGAGATGCTAGGATGTCAGGAGGTATGCTATAACGTTAAGAAAGTGCAACAGAATTCTCTACTGAGAAATAGCACGGCAGCCTAGCGCACAATGGGAGAATTTGGTCCGAATGTAAATGCCGGAACATTCCCAATGACATATTTACTTCAAACACGTAATAAAGGAATTGTTAAAAAAAAGAGGTCTGGGTAGAGCCCTTACTGGCGACCACCTGCCAGTAATGCAGTTCCTCACCAGATCAGGATTAGCCACCTTGGTGCAGCACGTGGTCCCTACCTATCATTACAACAGCAATTAACCCTTGGCCCTTATTCCCCAGCGGCAGCAAAGCAACTGTTCAAGGCGGCAGTCAGACCTGCGACGCAGCAGCAGGTGTTAAGAATCACTAGGTCCGGACAAATAGCCGTGAGAATCTGAACTTGCCTACACTCAATGCTAGAACGCTATCTAGTGATGCTTGCCTTGCCGTGCTATTTGAGGAATTAGACGTGTGAAATTAGAAGCGGTGGGGATTGGAGAAGGTTGGAAGACATGTGAGGCTTATAGAGTGCTGAAGAATGGACACTTCCTATGCTGCGTTGGATTACTTGACAGATTAGAAGTAGGCGTGGAGTTTTTTTTATACACAGCAATATCACTCGCAACATAGACAAATAATATGGCATCAGTGAGAGGGTTGCAGGTATCATAATTGGATTTCATGCTAGGTACAACATGAATGTGGTGTAGGCCTATGCACTCACATTGAGTCATGATGATGATTGGGTTGAACGCTTCTACGAAGTCAGCAATTAAGAAAGACACAACACAGTATACTGTGCTGTGTGATGATGGGTGATTTTTCGTCATAGTAGGCAAGAAACAGGCCAGAAACCAGGTATTGGGAGAATGTGGCATTGGCTCTAAAAATGCCAGAGGAAACTTTTTAGTAGTTTTTGCAGAACGTAATGTATTACGGATCTGGAATACGTTCTTCAGAAAACAGGCTAACAATTAGTGGACGTGACAAAGTCCAAGAGGCAAAATTAAAAATGAGACAGACTTCATTCTTTGTGCCCACCAAGGCATTTTATCGTAAGCAGAAGAAGCAGAAAAGATGCGATACATTACCATATAACGGTAGAAGCTCCTATGCAACTCGCCCAGCACTTTGTGGTTCTCGTATTCACCTACATTCAAAAATCGAAGCAATAAGCTGAAACCTAGGAGCTAAATAATGAGCTCACAGAACTTCCTTTCACAATTCAAGCTATGTTGTAAAAACAAGGTGAACCTTATTTTTACCACTATGATGAGAAGTGTTCGATAGAAGTCGGAAGTACAGTCACCAGAAAGAACACTGCAAAAGTATCTCAACAGAAGAAAATTATTACAAAGAGGAGACAAAAAGTGAAAACCTCAAATGCAACCAACAATATAGCGTGAGTGGAGCTTTCGAAGTTAATCAATAGGCGCAAAGTAGCCGACATCAGCAGTATAAAATGAAGAAAGTGTAGCAGGCAGTGAAAAGAAACAGAAGCCTAACAACTGAGAAGGAAAACTTGTGCACAGGCAAAAAGTTGATGTATGCATTAAAAGACAAGAGATGCAATGTCGTTACAATTATTGATAATGCAGCTTATGTGGTGGAGGAGTTCTACAGAGCGCTGTATAGGAGCCAAAGCAACAAGGAGGATATCGCAAGAAGCGATAATAGCCCAGAGAAATTCGACAGCCTACCAGTAACGACAAGAGATATAATCAAAGCCTTGGAAGGAATGCAAAGAGGCAAAGCCATTGGTTGGGATAAGGTCGCATCGCATCAGCTGAAAGATGGCGGAAAAATTGTGTTAAAAAAACTGGCCACTTTACCTGCCTACCCTGTTCAAAATCCTAAATTGGTAGATGCTAGAATCGTTGGTGGATATGGTGGAAATAATACTGCATATGATGGAAGCTGTAGTGGTCATAATGAGTGATGACGGCCAGGGTGAAATCATTGACGCCAAATGGTGGTAGTGATGGCGAGCCAATGGTGGTGACAGTGGAAAATCCCCGCTGATTGTGGCAATGCAAAACGTGTTTGGTGGATGGATTGGTGAACAAGCTGGATCACGGTGGCGTGATGGAAGCTTGGTGAAGCATGGTGGCATATTGAAAGAAGAGAGGGCATTATGCGAATTCACTTATTTGTAGTGTTTCACTCTGGAATGCGCGGAGTAATATGTTTATGGTCAGAAGAAACGAACACTGGCAATAATGCTTCCTAGCAAGTTTTTTTTTTTGTATTTCTGCTGTGTGAAGAACACTTCAATTTTTGTGGGGCGTAGAATGCGTCTGCTAATGTTTACATATCGTGCAAGTGCTCACGCCCGTTTACCATGGGCGATGTGTTGCTTTGTTGTGATCTTTAGAAGGCTAGAGGTGTCGCTGTGAACAGCAAAAGTAAATGTGTTACATCACCGCGCAGTTGTCGAGAATAAATGAGTTCCAGTTCACTATTGCCTCTTTCAATGGTAGAACAAAATACAGCGGTCACTTGATGTCACAAACCTAGCAATTATTTAAACCATACTTCTAAGTTGACAAAGTGCGTGTGACACTAAAACGCACAAAAATTTACCTTCGACACGAGTTGAGACGAGCTCCAGCGAATGTGGCTTCCACCCTGCTGCTCTACCACCAAGAGTTTCGCCAAAGGTTAGGCCTACTGACGCCTGTGCAAGTGGGGCTCTTCGATTTTCCACTTCTGGCTACCCGCGGGCTGCCAGAGCCAGCCAGAGCGCGTTTTTTTGTTTTTCGGGATGCTCCGTCGCGAAGTCCCCCCACGGCGCACTTTCGGTCGGCGTTCGTTTTTCTCGGGCTGGACGTTCTGGCGTCCCGCGGGGAGCCCGACGGTCGCCAGACGCTTCCAGAACAATTTAGTCGTGGAAGCTTTCTGGAAGGTTTTGGTGAGGTTTCGGGCTAGCAGACGCCGAAAAGGTACGATGCGCACTCGGTGCCATCTTTGTGAGAACTCGATAGATTGCAATGTGGGCTCTTGAGGACTGCGCCTTCGCTTGTCATTGCGCATAGCGTTATCTTCTAAAGCCTGTTCTGCCTTGCGAGATGAGGCGATTACGAGTGGTGGCGACTGTTTGAAGCTACTGTTCATCGCATCTGTTATGTTTCCCGTGAAGCTTCCTCCTGTGAACAACGCAGTGAACTGTTGCCTGTTGGCTACGTCGTGGGCATGCCTTAGACGTTATGTGCATACACGTTTGTACGCACGCATAGAGACAACTTTGGAGTTAATTTTTTTTGTAGTAGTCGTTTGTGAAGCTGTGCCGGCTTTCTGTGCACTTAGCGAAGATGATTGTGATCGGACTAGCTCGCTCCGTCGTATGTTTGCGTACGTGAAACTCTTAAAACCTCTGTCCTGACTGCTCGATTGATCTTCGATGGCGATGGAAGGCCCTAGATCACCACTGTTGGTGGTGCTCACTGGTCGCGAACATCGTGCGAACCCATTTCCATCTATGAGCCAGCGTATGTGGTATAATATTATACGATACGACGCAAGAAAAAAAACTGAGGATGGATTCAGAAATGTATACATCCTTTCGTGGCTCATTTCATCGTTGGTTTTGTATTTTTTCACCTCTTCGTAATAATGCTGCGCACTACGTACTATGACCTTATAGGTCAAATCAAAGCTGATATACATGACATTGGTTAAGTGCAACTTAGGACTGGAAAACAGGCCAAGGCAACTTCTAAAAATGGATCAAGAACGTGTCATGCAAATGTTTATTTTATACACGACGCGCACTCGTAGTACCAATACCTGCGCATATCATAAACTTTAGGCAAAAACGAAAGTTGTTCAATGTGTTTGCGACGTATAATACGCGATAGCTGCGCAGGTATATATCTTCAAGCTCTTTTGGGGGCACGATCACTTCCGTGTGACTTCGCGTCGTGTTGTGCAGTGACTGCTACATCTACTAAAGAGACGTGAGCTTGTCAAGCCGTGACCGTCACGACAGCTCACCTTGCATCGTTCTCAAGGCAGCGTGCGCCAGCTGGCTGTTTCGTTCGCGGACGCTGCGAGTGATCGTGCGAGCGTACGAAGCCGTACCCCAAAGTGCGTACGCTCTAGGGTATTATTTCAGCTTTTTATCGAGCTTAGCTACGTATTTCCAAGCGGACAATGCAGAAAAAACCAACATACACGCGGCGCACTGTTTTGTTTGCTGCCATGGCGGTAGAGTTTGTTTACGTTTACGCTGGCTGTCCTGCGTTCGATTTTGCGACCCTCGGGTTGTCGCCGGGCGGGCGCGTAGCCAGCTTACGTCATTTCCTATCAGAACCGAATGCAGCGGTGGCTTTTGGGGAGCCCGTGGACAGCCCGCGGGTCTCTAGAGTCAACCCAGGTATCCGAAAATCGACGAGCCCCAGCGTTATCGCCTCTTCTGGGCTTCAGAATACATGATTTCAACGAGCAGGAGTGGCAATACAGCACAGCTGTGGCATCATTTACCCTAAATGAAGCATTTTTTATTGTGTACGGTGTCCACGCAAAAAGCGACGAACATCGATGCGACGCGCTTGTGGCACTTCCACTAAACGCACGCTTTTGCTCACCGACAGGTGCCGGTCGCACGTGCCGAAACTTTTCTGGTTCATATGCGAGAACACAGAGTTGTTAATTCATGTTTACTGAACCAATATGATTACCTCATGTTTCGAGTTTGCTGCATACGTTTTGGCTAATATGCTATGTAGCTGTTGCTAACAATATAGCTACATCAGTGCACTGTACGTTGGGCGAAAAACATCACACCAGAACGCTCAATCAATTGTGTAAGCGCATCTATCAAATTAACCTACAGGCATAATAAAGCATTAGCAGATGTCGCCCTTGAAACGAGCGAGAAACGGATAATAAACTTCACAGTTACCCCCGGTATTCTGTACCCACTCCTCAGTCCACCTAACTTTTGTTCTTTCTTGTGGTTGTGAATTGTAAAAAAAATGAACTTAGCGCTGTTGCCGTTATCGTAGTGGCAATGATGACAGGCAGCAGTTGTTAGTGTTTGAGAAATGTGCAAAATTGTAGCGAGTGCATATCCTCTCTATCCCGAGTACGCGACATACAAAATTTACGTTGAATGGTCAGTTAGTAAGCTGACTGATCATTTCACAGTGACCTTTGAATATGCCGGCATGCTGCCGTGGGTAGTGTGTTCAAATGGGAATCCTAAGATTGCATGTTCAAATCTTCGTTGTCACGTTTTTTATATTTGGGTAATTTTCGCATCGCTTTCTATGCACTTGTTATGTCAACTTTTGTGGCAGCTCGTCACGGTAGTTCTGATGCCTTCTCGTGGTTTCTGGAAAGCCAAAATTCACGATACGTTGCCATACACCAAGTGCCGCAATGTTTCCAGCACCATAAGGCACTAAAACTGTGGGTGGTGGAAGCCACCATTCCTATAAACAAAATTTTTCAGGTAGGAAAGTGTCTCTTGATGGGAAGCGTACAAAACTTTTAGCAGAATGCCAACATCATTTTAATTCTCAAGAAAACACACCTCAGAGTGTTTTTCACAAAAATACCCAAAGAGAAGGCACTATCGTTTATGTGAATTTCTTAAGGGAGCGTTCGCAGTGATAGCTTATGTGCCAGCGAGGCTTGTGTTGGCTGATCTTGAGCGAGGCTTCGGGTCAAGAGTGAATAATACGCAAATAAAGCTTCTCTGAAACAAAACATTTTAAATAAGATCTCATCTACGCGCATTATACTGTAAAATAAAAGTACACTCACCTTGACGGCACAA
The DNA here is from genome assembly GCF_013339725.1 of Rhipicephalus microplus. NCBI lineage: Eukaryota > Metazoa > Arthropoda > Arachnida > Ixodida > Ixodidae > Rhipicephalus > Rhipicephalus microplus. The sequence continues at coordinate 37,067 of NW_023612087.1, read as the reverse complement.
CGATACTGCAAAAAACATGTTTCTCTCTATTGACAAAAAAATCATAGCCTATACATGCTATTTTTGTAAAAAATCAATCAGCCATTTTAACGTGAACACAGACACGTCTTTGAAATATACAAATTTGAGTCAAGTTAGAAACTCACACATCTCGACATGCCCTTGCATTGAGCCGCTCACTAGCGGCTGAATTTTCTATAGATTTTTCTATATAGACCCCCCGCTACATCACCTGAATTTTTAGATGACCTAAATACTTTTCTCTTTAACAATATAAACGATAGCACACGGTTGATAATCGCTGGTGATTTTAACCCTCCTCAAAATAACTGGGCAACCTTGAAGCCTGGTGATATGGAAACTGCAAGCGCAGATAAGTTATTAAAGATATTGTTTTCGCACAACCTTACGCAAATTGTGCAGGAAGCCACTAGAATAACTACTGAAACCAAGTTATTGCTCGACCTTGTGTTCTTATCAAGCCCGTTGGAAGACTACATGGTGTCAGTGGAAGAGGGCATATCTGACCACCGGCTAATTGTTACCAATATTACCATAAAGAAAACTGCTCGCTCAAAGTCTGTATCCCGTGTAAAAATTTAAATTTTTGCGGAAGCAGATGACATTTCTATTTTAGCTTTCTTAGAGGTTGCCTTCAACGAATTTCAGTCTACCTCAAATTATGAGTCCGCTGAGACATTATAAAATTGATTCAATACAATCATGGACACCTGTGTACATAGATCCATCCCGTCTGGTCTTAAAAAGGTGAAACAAGGCAGCCCAAGGATAACCAGGATTATAATTCAGATGAAAAGAAAAAGAATTAAAAGGCTACGAAAATAAGGCAGGAACACTACCGAACTATCTTGAGCTCGTGAATCTTTAAAATAAGTATTGTCCGAATCAATGAGAAAGTTTTTCCAACATACCCTCAATGAATTCATTAAGAGTGCGCCTCAAAAGTTCTGGCTTCATATGAGCGGCAAAAAAGAAAAAAATTTAAATCACTGCCGGATCAAGAACAGTGACGCAATAGTTTGAGATCGCAGACGAGTTCAACAGGTTTTTCCAGTCGGTGTTCACGATGCGTCAGATGTGCGCGGTGATAGCAACGTGCATTCTTCATGCGCATGTCTTATGGAACCCTTGTTATTTGATCAAAAAAGGTGTATTTTCTCGGTTACTGAATCTAGACGCGAAAAAGACTAGCGGCCCGGACGAAATACCAACTACCTTTCTGAAAAAATACGCAGAATGGGTATCGTCCTTTCTTGTTATTCTCTTCGAAAAATTTTTAGAAACGCGCTCTCTTCCCCAGGATTGGCTATGTGCAATTATCATACCTTTGTTTAAACCCGGCAACAGAATCGTTATTAGCAACTATCGTCCTGTGTCACTTACGTCGGTTTGCTGCAAGATTATAGAGCATATTATAGCAAAGCATATCATGGTTCACTTTGAGGTTAATCAATTACTTAATGACTGTCAGCATGGATTTAGAAGCGGCAAGTACACAGTGACACAGTTGATTCAAACGATTCATGATTTTGCTTTGGCTATAGATGGACGCAAACAGGTTGATGTAATTTGCATTGATTTTGCTAAAGCTTTTGATGTTGTCAACCGCACTAAGCTGCTTTTTAAACCTATAAAAATGGGATTGAGTGATGAAATTATAAATTGACTTGGTGCATACTTGGGTAACCGCAAGCAAGTGGTGAGGATTGATGGTTGTCTTTCAATAACGCTAGATGTGTTTTCGGGTATGGCTCAAGGGTCCGTTCTTGGCCCGCTGTTGTTTTTATTGTACATCAACTATATAAGTACTATTGTAAAGCACCCTATTAAAATGAAACTTTATGCTGATGATTGTTTGATTTATATGCCTGTAAGCTGTACTGATAATCGGCTTGAGTTGAACAAGTTCCTTGAATATTTGACGTTGTGGTGTCGCAAATGGGACATGCAAATTAACCACAAAAACAACCTATGTACACACTACCAATGAGAAAAAATGTTCTCAAACTTTAATACAGCATCGGGAGCAACACCCTCTGTGAAACAACCTATTTTAAATACATAGGGGTGACAATTACAAACAACTGAACTTGGCACTGTCATATTGAATCAGTTTGTTCTGAGTCATTTAAAAAACTTTGTTATCTTCGAGTGAAGCTGCATAAAACACCGAAATACGTTAAGCTGCCTGCATACGAAACATGTATTAGACCTAGATTGGAGTATGCCTCCGTGGTTTGTAGCTCTCACCGAAAACACTTAGTTACCAAATCAGAACGTAATCAGAGGCGTGCAGTACGGTTTGTGTGCTCTAAATATGAAGGCGGAATTCAGTAACTGACATGCTCAATTCATGCAATTTAGAACCACTGGAAATTCGAAGACAAAAACAAACACTTAAAACGTTATATCGTATAATGCAAGGGATTTTAAAAATACCTAAAGACAAGTACATAGGCCTTCCCGGAAAACGTAACGCAATATTGAATCGAGATGCCCCCGTTGACCCTTTCAATGCTCGCACTGACATCTTTCGGTGGTCATTTTTCCGGATGCTATAGAACAATGGAATCGTTTACCCCATCATGTTGTTAATAGTACCGATGTGCAATATTTTGACAGAGAAATCGATGCTTATTTCAGTCATGGTTGAATTGGTTTCTTGGAAACCGATTTTGGAAACCAATTCGAGTTTCTTGTGTGCATTCATTTTTGAGTGCCAGTAGTTTTTTGTTTTCTGTTTGTACGTACTATTGTACTCCCTCCCTGTTATGACCCTCAAGCGAGGGTTGACAGTAATAATAAATAAAAACAAATAAAAAATAGTAATTTTGAGAGAAATTGAGTGAAATACGTGAATGAGTTGAGAAATTACAGGCCAATCACCTAACTGTCCGTTCTCAACCAACTATTTACAAAAGTAATGCGTAATAGTATTAAGGCGACAATATAGTCCAATCAAGAAGAGCACCGTGCAGTGTTTCGCAGAGGCTACTGCACAGTAGACCATATTGAATATGATCAATCAGGTAGTTTAGAAATGTGTGGAATACAACCAACCCCTACATATAGCTTTCATAGATTACGAGAAGGCGTTTGTTTGGCTCAGTCGAGATATTAGCAGTAATGCAGTCCCTACGGACTGTGGGTATTGACGAACCGTACATAAAACTACTGGAAGAAGTCTAAAGTGGATTTACAGCGGCCATAGTTGTTCATAAGAAAAGCGACAAAATCTCTGTGAAGAAAGGGGGAAAGTTAAGCGACACAATCTCTTGAATGCTATTCACCGCATGTTAACAAGTGGCTTTAAGGGCCCTAAAGTTCCATGAGTTAGGGTTAAGGGTAAATGAAGAAAAACTTATCAACCTGAAATTTGCTGTGACATTGCCATTAATTAGTAACTCAGGGGATGAATTACAGGTCATGATTACAGAACTCGTTAAAGTACCCAAGGTGGTCCAAATTTCCCTTCGGCGTCTCTCATATTCTTATGGTGGTTTTGGAGCGTTCAACCCCACATATCGATCAAGGATTACTGAACTAGACACGGAAAATAGAAATTTTGTTCTGAAAGTATATGCGCAAAACCAAAGTGATGTGCAATAGTCTGGACAGAAAACAGCACTCGCGATAGGTGGAGCGACTCTGGAAGTTTCAAAGAAACATGTCTACTTAGGACACATAATGACCGCGGAGCCGAACCGTAAGAGTGAAACAACTAGAAGAATTAGGATGGGTTGGTCCCGGATGGATCACATTTAGCAAGTATTCATTTATTATGAATGGTAATTTGCCACTAAGCCTCGAGAGAAACGCGTATAACAGCTGCGTATTGCCAGCACCTACGGAGCAAAAATCTGAAGGGTTACGAAGAGCGTTCAGCTAAAATTGAGGACAATGCAGCAAGCGATGGGAAGGAAAACGATCAGTGTAATCTTAAGAAACAAGAAGAGATCAGATCGGGTCATGGAACAAACCGCGGCTAAGGATATCATAGTTGAAATAAAAAAGAAAGGGATATGGGCCGGGCACGTAGCACGCAGTCAGTGCAACCTGTGGTCAATATTGGTAACTTACTGCATTCCAAGACAGACGAACGATTGGGAGAATCATTAGGAGGGCCGAAGAGATTAATATGTTCGCAGGTATAACGTGGCAACAGAAAGCACAAGACCGGATTGATTGAGGGATCATGGGAGTTACATTTTCCCTGCAATGGGTGTAGTCCGGCTGACGATGATGATGATAAATGAGTAGTAGAGGGAGGCTTCCTTGCGCAGGTTGAAAGCTGACGTCCATTGCCAGCCTTTTCTCTCCATCTTTCCTCTGTGTCCTTGCGTATACTTGTACGCAACCAACCAAGGTTAGGGTTGCGGAGGACTACCGAATGCAGCAACCTCTCGGTATCTTTGTCCTTTTGTGCCTTCCCTTTCAGAACGAAAAATAAACCTTTTACCACCTTCATTTCTCCATATCTGCAGACTAATGATTCAATAAAAGCGTGGTGCTGGGTGAATTAATAACAGTGAGTACACTATGGAAGTTCTCTAAAATGTTCAGTGGAAGCCCTTGCCCGTTGAGGCTGGCTCGGTCACGAAGGAAAGCGAGGCGAGTGTCTTCCTTCTTGCATATATGAGGGGATTGCTGCTGAGCTACAGGGGAGAAGCGTAAGCGTGGGAGCCGTCCAACTTCCTTCGACTGCTGGCATGAATCGTTTGACGAAAGAGCCTTGCCGAGCGCCCGATATGCTATTGCCGGCTAGCTGAGAGAGTGCCAGGCAAGAGAGGCTTAATACTGCCACATGGTCTGCTCATGTGAAGAACACGAGCGGAAGAGGACCAAAAAAATCTGCCTGGGCTGCCTCTTGCCTAGTCTACACACCGAGTCTAATAAAGCAAGTTTGTCGTCAGAAACAAGAGAAGATTGGTGAAGGTGCTCGGTACAACAAGTAACCGTTCATTCGATGCACAAGACCCTTCCCAGCAGTCGAAACACAAGCCCTGTCTCCGTGGACGCCCCTGTTTACAGAGCAAGCTGCCACCAACTAGGCCTACCACATGAGACCCTGACACATACTACTCACACAGCGTCTATGATTTATACACAAGCAAGAGCGCGAGCTTGACACCGTCTACAACGATCTATTGCCGCGTCCAAAATTCACTCATGCCTAGCCCCTTTCACGGACAGCGGCGTGAAGGTATTGATGACTGATTGAGGGAGTTTAAACGCGCCGCAGCGAACAATAACTGGGTGATGCCGCGAATCTCCGGAACATGTACACTTGCCTGAAGGTTGGTACCAGGACATGGTTTCTGAACAGGGCTGTTTCGATATCTTGGCGCAAATTCCAGCGTCGTTTCTAGAGACCTGCAGGAGTCCCGACTGAGCGAAAGGGCGGATTGGCACTATATTCACGCGTCCAGATTTCAAAGGAGACCATCTAAATGTGCGTATAAGAAATGACACAGATTTTCAAGCGAGTGGTTCCTGCTATGGCAAAAGAAAAAAAAGTCGCGCTACCTACAGCGATGGAGCGAATACTGCACCAACAGTCTGCCCTGTTTGACCCCCACTTGGTGGTCAAACAGGGCCGACTGTTGGTGCAGTTCTCGCTCCGTCGCTGCCACTTCAGTAAGAAACTCAGCTACATTCTTGGGAGGACTACGCACCAATTCAGTAAAAAGTTGTTTCTTAACACCACACATGAGGTTTGGCTTGGTTTAGGAAAACTTCATCGTGAAAGTTCGAAGGCGTGGGCTAGGGCAAACGCCCTCGGTCTTTCAATGATGGAGGACGCATAGGGGCCTTCGTACTTAAGCTGTAGTTTTGAAAAAAGGCCAGGAGCTGAGAAGGCAACGCGAAGTCACACTAATGTTCCCCGCGAATATGACTAGAGATGCAGGTTGGCGTCATGACGGTTCCTTTGGTGTGCTTGACCTTGTGTGGTTATCGAACGTGCTAGCTGTCTGCATTCTTCCTCATAGGTGCCGAATTCAGAGAGAAAGGCAGACTCTGAAGCGTCCGAGTTATACAACAGAAAGGTTTCCATAAATGAGGAGGGTTCACGCCCAAAGAGAGAAGTAACAAGGGAGAAAATCATATCGTAGACTCAGTGGCGCTGTTGTAAGCATATGTAACAACTGGTATTGATATTAATATTAGGGGTTTAACGTCCCAAACCCACCATATAATTATGAGAGATGCTGTAGTGGAGGGCTCCGAAGATTTCGACCACCTGGGGTTCTTTAACGTGCACCCAAATCTGAGCACACGGGTCTACAACAATTCCGCCTCCATCGGAAATGCAGCCGCCACAGCCGGGATTCGATCCCATGACCTGCGGGTCAGCAGCCGAGTACCTTAACCACTGGACCACCTCGGCGCGGCTTAAAAAATGGTAGTATGCATTCCCAGTATAAGTGTTCAGCAGAGACACAAATGCAGAGCATGTCGCCAATGAGCGATTGAAGCATTCATTCATGCCGTTTATTCGAGCATAATAAGCAATGGTTGTTCGATGAACAACATTGCAATCACACAGGGCGGCTTGTACGGCGTCAGGGAGGGACGTGCGTCCATGGTCGCTGATTAGTTCGAGAAGCGCGCTGCGGCGAAAAACAACTTTGTCAAGTATAAGTGAGCCTACTTCACGTGATGTGGCCTATGGCAGAGTGGCAGCCTCAGCATACCGTATCAAGTGATCAATAGTGACAATCACCCAGCGGTTGCCGTTAGGTGCGTACGAAAGGGGGCCGTACAAGTCAATCCAGTGTGATTGAAAGGTAGTGAGGGACAGAGAAACGACTGGCGTGTGCCAGGGGTGGTACATGGTTGACTCTTCGGGCGTTGACACTTTAAGCGATACATGTATTGGCGAAAAAACTCTGCACATTCCACGCCAGTAGTACCGCAGCTGGGGACGTGCGTACGTCTTCATGTCACCGGCGTGACCGCATTAGGGGTCTGCATGAAATGAGGTGCAGATATCAGCACGTAGATGTTGATGATTCACCGATAATACTTGCGAACATCAGTGAGGTAGTTGCGGTGGTAAAGTAGCCCATCGCACATGGTAAAAAGGTGAGCCGTGTGCCGCAGCAGGCGACTGGACGTACTCAATATGGCTCGGACGAGAACTTCATTAAAGACACTATACAGGGGTCTTGAGGTTGCTCAGATAGGATGCCAGCATGTATGAGGGATGCGGAATTTTAGGTTGGAACATGCGCATTTGGACAGTCACGGGGAAACGGAGACCCAGAGACAGCGTCACCGTCTCAATGTCTACCCCCTAATCTTTAGATGACGCGGATGTCGTAGTCTTAGAGACGTATTACCCAACGGGCTAGACGACCAGACGGGTCTTTCAGAGACAACTACCGCCATAAAACGTGATGATCAGTCACGACATCAAATGGGCAGTCATATAAGTAAAATCTAAGTTTAGCGATTGCCCAAACGATGGCTAGACATTCTTTCTCTATGACCAAATAGTTCTCTTCAGTTCTGGTCAGATTGCGACTTGCGTAAAAAATGACGTACTCGTCGAAGCCAGACTTTCGCTGAGCAAGGAAAGCACCAAGGCTGACTCCACTAGCGTCCGTGTGCATTTCAAGAGGGGCTTCTAGGTCGAAGTGATGGAGAATCGGCGGTGATGTCAGAAGAAGGCGTGATTTCGCAAATGTGTCGTCACAGGTGGACGACAATGCGGAGATACCTGTTGTCACCAAGTTGACGTGTCAGGAAGTAGACATTGTGGGTGCGAGATTATGGTTGAATCTTCAAAAATACGAGCATAGCCCTATTATAGACTTGAAAGTTCTTTGAGTATCGATGACTTAGGAAACTGAGTGATGGCGCTAAGCTTGCCTCGATTGGGTAGAACGCCATCCTTGCTGACAACTTGCCCTAAGATGGTTTGCTTACGTGTGACGAAGTGACATTTCTTTAAAATTGGTTGTAGCCCTACCTTTGTGAGGCATTCCAGGAAACTTTGAAGGCGCAGGAGATGCGTATCGAAGTCTTTAAAAAAACCACTACTTCGTTACAGATAGCAAAGGCAAGTGTGCCACTTGCGACCTTAATGTACGATGTCCACAGGTCGCTCGAAGGTGGCCACGGCATTCCAAAGATTGAACGGCATCACGTTGAACTCGTACAAGCCGTCAGGAAGCAAGAACGCAGTTTTGGGACGGTTGGTTTTATCCATAGGTGTCTGCCATAATCCTGACGAAAGATCGTTTCTGGAGAGTGGATAGACATCTTTCCGGGCGATATTGTTAGGGCGCTTATAATCAACATAGAAGCGGATGCCACCATTCTTCTTTTTCACAAGCACCACCAGGGGTGCTCAAGGACTCTGGAACGGCTGCATGACTCCCCGACTAAGCATGTCATTTCCCTGGTCATCAATAACCCAGCGTTCAGCTTGAGAGGTGTTGTGTGGACTCTGACGCAGGGGTGCTTACTGCCAGTGTCTAAACGATGAGCGATTGAAGTTGTACAGCTCAAACTGGTTTCCTTGTGATTGAAAGACATCCGAAAGCGACCGGCGAAATTCAAGAGTTGGGTCCATTGAGCACTCGGAAATTACAAAGCAATCGATGGAAGGAAGGCGTTTGGGGTAGATGTCTTGGCCGTTGTACCGAGCATAACGCTGGTGACATGGAAGCTTGCTGTGCGACCATGTGGAGTTGGGGCAGACTGGCGCAATGTCCTGAAGTCACCCTATACATTCTCCGCAGGACATAGTGGTTCGAACTGAAAGCATGTTTATAAAATGAATTGTTGCTGAAGAGTTTTTGATCGTGATAAGAGCAAATTGGAGAATAAAGTGCTTGCGGGAAGTGAATTTTTATGATGGCGTATTCAAGGTGGTAGAGAAAGCGTAGTCGCAGGAGATTGGCACAAAAACAGACGAAATAGGTGGGATGTACGTATCCTCGGCGACGACGACACAAAAAAAAGAGAGGAAAAAAAAGATGAGATGATGAGCTGTGATTTGGCAACATTGATGTCAGAGATTGCTGATAATTTTAGCTTGGCAGGATCGAATTGACAACGGCATAATGCGTGGAAGGAAAGTCACATCCCAATATAACGTCATGTGAGCAGTGTGAAAGACGACAATTTCATCCACATACAAAAACGCCTGATTGATTAGATGATCTGTGCGCGTCACGGAATGTTTTATGGGATGTGCTGTCACCGTACGGAGAGAAACACTGGAATGCGGAGTCGTAATTTTGTTCACCTTGCGTTACATTGCTTTTACCAACACAGACACAGCAGCTCCAGTATCGAATATGGCGGACACGGCAACACTTTCAGTGAATACTGTGATTTCACTTGCAAGTTGGGAACAAGGCCTTGTAGATTTAGACACCGGTGCAGTTCTCGCCTCCGGAACTGCGATGATTAGTTTTGCGTGTGAACGGGCGGGGGTGGACGAAGCATGGACAACAGCTAGCGCCTGCACGGGGAAAGTGATCTAGACGAGATTAAGGTGCAGCAAATCAACAAGTTTTAGCTTTTCATGTTTTAGTTCTTCATACGGAAACGTTTACGTACGTACGTAAATGCGCATACCTTTGCATTTGCGCAAACGATAAATGGTGATGCTAACTGCATGTAAACTGCATTTAACTTACATGTGTAATTTAATCACCATTATGGCAAAATCACGAGATGTTCTTTTACCCCGTACATTATCCTCGTATGTGTAAAAGGGAGGAAAATACAAGGCGACTGCAACGTTGGTGTCGACACATGGCTTACGGGTTATGTTTTTGAAGTGAAAATATTTAAAAAGGTAACTTGTTTGTACAAACGCCGCTGCGCGGTTCGGGCTCAGACGTAAAATGAACAACTTTTCTACAATAACAATTTAGTGATTACGTGGTTCACCATTACCCCACTAGATGGCGCTGCATATATATAGCATATATAACAAGCTTACTTTTGGGAACTCAGTGGTGTGCATGAGGGCAGAGGTGCAATCGGGAATGGATGTAAATCAAAGGACTGTGGGACGCCTCGCGTTGGGTGCTCACGGGAAGACGACAAACGAGGCTGTAAAGGGCGATATGGGGTGGGCAGGTTTTGAGGCGAGGGAAGCGCAGAGCAAAATAAGGTTCGAAGAAAGGCTAAGAAATATGAAGGAGAGTAGATGGGCAGAGAAGGTGTTCCGTTATTTGTATAGGAAGAGCGTGGACACACAGTGGAGAAAAAGAACTAGAAGACTCACTAGTAAATATACGGCTGGTATTGTGAGCCATATGTCAACAAAGAGCGTTAAGGGAAAAGTCAGGGAGGCGGAGAGGATTTACTGGATGGCAGCTATGGAGAAAAAACCGGCTCTGAGTAACTACCGAAAGGGCAAAAATGAAATAAGGAGGGAGGCATTTTACGATAATTCAAGGGGAAGCGCTTTACTGTTTGAAGCGAGATCGGGTTGCCTTAGAACGCGCAGTTATAAAGCAAGATTCAGTAAAGAAGAACAACAATGCACATGCTGCGGGAAAGATAAGGAAACGGCGGAGCATGTTCTGATTGAATGTGGCGATATCCACCCAGATGTACGTTTGGGCACGAGCCTACAAGAAGCCTTGGGTTTTAGGGACAACAATGGAAAGCTGAACACACCCGCGATTGAAATAAGTAAGAGACGGTTAGAGTATTGGTGGCAGAAAATTAGAGAGAAAGGACAAAAATAAATATTGGAAAAATAAAATATGGACAGTGTGCCGTAAATAGCAGAGAACTTAAGCTGAAAATTTACCTTTTTTTCCATTAAGATAGAATTTATCGAAGTAGAGGCATTAGGCCAACATAAAAAAAGAAAAAAGGTTTTTTTTTGTCGAGCCTGGTGGCATACTTGTCACCACCCCGTTATAAAGGGGACGCTCATAGCATCCATCCATCCATATAAAGCACTGGGGTTTAGAGACCAGGAGGGCGAAATAAACTTTAAGCGGGTAGACTTTACTAGAAGGAGGTTATCTGATTGGTGGCTAAAGTCAAGGCACGAGTGAAAATTAAACTCTTCACTGCAAAGTACGAATCCTCAAACTCACTTTTTAAGGAAAAAAAATAAATATAGTTTTTGGTTCATTAGGTATTACGGCTTGGTGGCGCTAGCCACCGCCCGATCTAAAGGGTACAGCCATATCCATCCATCCTATCCATCCATCGTCGGGATCTCACACGTTCACAGCGGCTATGCGCTAGGCCATTCTAGCTTAGGTAATCACTTGAAACAATTTATTGGCGCTCGCACTTTGGCTTATTTCAACTCGACTGCTCGAGTCCCCACAATATGAATTTCACGAGTTTCTGTGAACGAAGGTGCATTTGTGAGATAGGGCGAAGGACGTAAGGTTTGTATGGCGGAATATCTACACATTAAACCCCATCCGGCGGCAAACGTAAATGTTTACGTTCCGTATGCACCCACGCATACGCAGATTCCATCCGGTATCCGCTAATACGGTAACGAAAACAAGTATACGTACAAGGTAAAAGCCCCTAATAAGAGCTATACCTCGTTTGTCGCCGCTTGTGGCAGTTTGTTATGTATAGAGCGCATCTATTTGTGGACGGCCGCTCCAAGTGTACTTTCGGCACTTTTTGTAGAATCTTCCGCCCGCTGTGAGGGTGAGAGCCGTGTGCTGGTCGCTGCCTCGTTAGCACGGCAACAATAAGCACCTCCCCCCCCCCACCCCACCCCACCCTTTTTCGCTTACGAGAAAAGCGCACGCGCAGACGAACGCGGCAGGAAAGCTGATGTTCGCTCCCTAAAAGGAGGAGGCTAGCACATCCTTCCGCGTATATATAAATATACATATACATATACGTGAATGATGAGAGTGATGGCGGCGGCCGCAAAAAACCAGCCGAGAGGGTCCTATAATTGTTACCGCTATAAAAGTCACGATCTATTCACAAAGTGAATGATGACGAGTGGGCGAAGCAGTACAATCGTTTGGTTTTATCGTAAAAACCCATGATATTGACCACTCAAGCATGTAATTGAGTGCCAAGCTGTGTACAGTCAATAAAATATTGACGCCTCCTGGAAAAAACATGCCTGGAACGTCACTTTCTTTTCAATAGGGAGCTTTCTGCCAGCAGGCAATCTCGGACGTCATGCCTTCTGTCGCGAGGGACTTCTCACCTCCGTACCACTTAGTCACTTGACATTAGTGTACCGCCCTGTCACGTGACATTAGAGCTGCTCGGAAGGAACTATGAAAGCAGTGCTGTGTTCGCAGGGTGCCGCCACCAGATGCGTTCGCCTTCGTATCGGAGAGGGAGGGTAAAATAACAGTATAGGGCAGCACGTTCGTGGCCCACGTTTAAGGCATAATGTTTTTGGGAGGCATTCAAACTATGTATTGGTCATACTCTAAACTGCTATGTTGTGTTGAGCTGCGAATTTCGGTTTGCTTTCATTATTATTGCTTTTTGTTAGCGGATCTAGCCAAAAGTTGGCGAAGATTAGGTCTTGGCGCGCTCCCCTGGCGGTCATTTGTTGCTTAACGTCATCCGATATTTGTTGTAGAGAATATCGAGACATAATGTACTGCACAAGCCAATTGTTGTCCGTGACCATCATGGCCGTCAACTTCATCATTATGAGTGTCATCGTCATGTCATTCCGTTATGACGTCATGATCGTCATGGCATCGTCGTGGGTACCTTCCAAGTGCCATGTTTTCATGGAAGAAAGAGAATGTCAGATGATGATGATGCTTCCGCTATGGCTCTTGCCCACTGGGATGGGCCAAGACCTGGCGATATGAAAATTGAGACCTCTCGTAAACCATGAAGCCTCCGTACATATTGCCCACTCAATTTTATTACAACGCTCTCCCTAGCGTACGTCGCAACACTTCATCGAACAAATCTCTTCCACCAATGACACGCGCAATATGTGACAAAATTCCTATTTTATAACATTTCGCATCTTCTATCATCAGCTACAAGTACCACCATCTCGTGAACACTACAACAAATAAACAAAAAGTGGCTACATACAGGGGACGCACAGCCCACGCCTTAAGGAGCTTCGCCCCTAAGAGAGTGCAATAACTCACTTTTGCCATTTCGACCAGGCAGCATAGTATATATCTTGAATAAAAATTACATTAACTTTGCCACGTTTACAATTGATGTTTTCAAATCGCTTAATAATACTATGATAAGACATATGCAAATGGGAATTTAGAGGCACAATTTTTTTATTTATTTTTTGAACATAACTGCTTACGGCATCAAAGACGTTCCTGTGGCGTTAGGCCAGAACCAAAGCACCAAAATAGGTCTGAAACGCGCTGATTCTTCATGATTATGTGCGTCAACATCGTGTGATGAATACCTAGCATGTGCTGTGTCGTGATGGCAGAAAAAGACTGTGTGATCTGCAATGCGCATGTTCTTCATCGTCAGCAGCAAGATCGCCAGTGCCAGATACGACGCACACCAATGCCAAACAAACAAGCCTTTACATTTGGAGCTTCGTTCCTAAAACAGTCTTGCCAACAAGTGTCCTTTGAGGTGTGTTAGAGGCTCGTTCACATTTTTATCAAGTTGGTCAGAGAGGCATAGATAAAGATTACCCCATCTCTGGCTATAAATAGAACGATTTGTGGATAAGAGGGAGAGGTGAGATGGTGAATGACACCCAGAGAAACTCGTCTAAGCGGCATTTAGCAGGTTCACCGACATTCAGAACTTCTACTCGGCTAACGGTGCCGGTGACCGCTGCCATGAACGCTCACGGTGACCTTGAGTGTAATAGTGCTAAATAGCCTGGTCCCCGAGCATTCACGCCAGATACATGCTAGCCAAGGGAGTCGTGCTCTGTCTGACGTAAAAATGAGACGCCGCAAAAGCGATGATCAACGGCTACGAATTCGTTATATGTACTGAGGAAGCATTCTATCGCCTTGGCCACCGAGTGAGAACTGAGGGGGACGAGTGAGTAGAACAGAATGAGCATGCACAGTGGCATTGTGGACGCCGCACTACTGAAGAACATTTCGTTTCATTCACCACCAATACGGAATAGAGGCAGATTGTAAGAAAGGAGGGGGAAGGGAAGAGAGATGCGCACGCTGCGCAAAGAAGTGAGGGACAAAGTACCCGCCATAAGCTGCTTCGCATCTCACCATCATCATCATCATTAGCCTGCCAACTGTAGGGCAAAAGCCTCTTCCACGATCCGCCAATCAAGCCGGTCTTGTTCTTTCTGTTGCTGCGTTATACCGGCGAACTTTTCAAGTCCATCGGGCCACCTAATTTTCTGTCTCTCTTTCTTGCCTTCTTTTGAAATCCAGTTTGTAACCTTAATGAATAGCAGTTATCCTGCCTACGCGCTACCTGCACAGCCCATGTCCACTTCTTTTATTTTATTTCAACTATCATATCCTTAAGCACAGTTTTTTTCCTAACTTACTATGCCCTGTTCCTCTCTCTGAAGGGTACACCTATCATTTTACTTTCAAACGCTCACCGCGTGGTCCTCAGTTTAGGTTGAATCCTTTTTCTAATCCCCCAGGTTTCTCCTCCACAAATAAGCACTGGCAAGATGAAGCTGTTTTATACCTTCCTCGTGAGGGTTAGTGGCAAATTACCATTTATAACTTGAGAATGCTCGACGAATGTTATTCACCCAGTCTTTATTGTTCGAGTATTTTACTCTCTTGATTTAGTTCACTGGTTACTACCTGTCTTAAATGGATATTTTCTTCTACAAGTTTCTGCGTGTCTTCGCCAATCGCTAAATGGTATTTTTTACAAGAATGTTAGACAATACTTTAGTTTTGTGCATAATAACTTTCAGATCTATTTTTCTGCTTTTCGTGTCCAGTTTAGTAATCATGAGCTATAATTCTTCCCGTGAGTTACTCATCAAGGCTATGCCATCAGCGTATCACAAGTTACAAAAATGCTCTCCACTAACTTTTATCCCTAACTCTTCCCAATAAGGGATCCTAAATACCTCCTGTAAACACGCAGTTAATAGCATTGGAGAGATCGTGTCTCTCTTCCTTACACTTTTCTTTATTGATATACTGTAACTTTGTTTATGAAGAACTATGGTGGCTGTAAATCAACTGTATAATCCTTTCTGTATGTTTATGTAGGGTTCTTCGATGCCCTGATTCTGTAAGGCCTCCATTACAGCTGATGTCTCGACTGAGTCAAACACCTTTTCGTACTCTATAAAAGCTATGGATAGGGGTTGGTTGTATTCCACGCATTTCTGTGTTACCTGATTGATAGTATGAATATGGTTTATTGTGGAGTAGCCTGTAAAAAATTTTGCTTGGTTTTTTGGCTGTTTAACTTCGATGTCCCCTTAATTGTCTAAGCTATTATTTTTCTAAATGGCTTGTAGAAAACGGACAGTAAGCTGATTGGTCTGTAATTTTTCAAGTCTTTGACGTCTTCTCGCGTATGATATATGATGGCGTTCACGTTCTTGCAAGTATCTGGTATTCTTCCCCTTCAGAAAAACCTCGTATATAACGTGGCCTAGTTTCCTAACACAATTTTTCCGCCAAGTTTGAACAGATTCGTTGTTACCTTATACTCCCCAGCGGCTTTGCCTGTTTGCCACTTCTAGGGCTTTCCTTGCTTCCCGTCATTACTGGCAAGGTGTCGAATGCTTCTAAACTATTATTGTTTCTCACGATATTATTGGGGTTGTTTTTGGCTTCTGTACAGCTCTCAGTAGAACTCCTCTGCTACCCCGGCTATCCTATCCATATTGGTTATGACGTTGCCTTCCCTATTTCTCAATACACGCAATCGAGTTTTGCCTATGCTAATGTCTGCCTTCGCTGCTTTTAGGCTTCTGCCGATTTGCACAACCGGCTCGATTCTTTCCATGTTATTTCTTCTGATACGGACTATCTTTTGCCTATTTATTAACTTCCAAAGTTCCACTAGTTCTACTTTATTATTTACATTGCAGGCTTTCATGATTTGTCATCTCCTAACAATTTTTCTTCTCCTGACATAGCTTGCCAGTGACCTGTCTAGTGAGTGTACCTCCAACTTCCATTGCACACTCTTTGGTGATGCTAGTAAGACTATCACTCATATTGTGAACGCTAACGTCGGTTATCTCATTTAGTGCCTCGTATATATTCTGAAGTGAAACTCTGAATTCCTGTACTTTCCCTGTGGGCACCACTTCATCAATTGACTTTTTGTGGATCATATTTTGTCTTTGCTTTTTGAAATCTATGTGAAAGCCAGCTCTTACCATTCTAGAGTGTCACCGCATTTGATTTTGCCAACTACTTCTACATCCTGAACAATGAATGTGTGTTTACACAGAACAAAATCTATTTCATTTTTAGTTTTGCCATTTCGACTTCGTCACGTCCATTTGTGGTTAGCCCGTTTTCTTAAGAAGGCAATCAAGATACGTAAATTATTGCGTCCTACAAACTCTACCAATAACTCTGCTCTCACATTTCTAGAGCCGGTGCCATATTCCACAACTGCACCGTCTCCCGCCTGTTTCTTGCCTACTTTGACAATAAAGTCGCACATCAGAATAGCATATTGTGTCATTATTTAGGGTGACAATATGTCTTCGTAGAAAAATTCCATCAAAATATAATCATGGGTTGTTCTGGGTACGTAAGCCTGTACCATCTTCGCCTGGTACCTTTTGGTACACTTAATCATGAATCTTGCCACGCTCTCTTTGATGCTATAGTATTCTTCTATGTTCCAAGTAATATTTTAGTTTATGAAAAACGCCACCTCTAGTACTTTTTCGTCAACTAATCCATGGTAGCATAGGATATGTCCGGTTCTTCAGCGCTGTATAAGCCTCACGTGTGTTCCTAACTTTGCTAAGCTCCATCAAGTTCCACTTAGCACCCTCTAATTTTTTAAATAAGACAGCTAGACTAACCTCACAAGATGACATTCTAGCGTTGAAGGAAGCTAAGATCAGACACCAATATTCGGCCCCGAAAAATTCTTAGCACCCTCCGCTCCAGCGCAGGCCCAACCGCCGCCTTGGACAGTTGTTTCTGCAGCTGCTGGGTACTTAGGGCCAAGGGTTAATTGCTGTGTTCATGGGAGGTTGTGCCCAGGTACGGCACCAGGGTGGCCAATGCTGCTCTTGTGAGGGAGTGCGTTACCGGAAGCTGGTTACCAGTAAGGCTGCACCCCAGACCTCTTTTAATGACGATAGTCTTTCTTGGGGACCTTTGACGGAAAAATTTTGGTCTGTTTGTGTGTCTGTCTGTACATTTGTCTGTTTGTCCGCCCTAACTATACCTCAAACGGCACCAAACGGCCAACCCCATCTGCAGCGCCCACCAACATTGCTCAAGGTTTAGCGTTCATAGTTGTGCGATTGTCAATTAAAAAGGAACTATTGCGCATACCTGAGGCGCCATAACAGGTATATGTTTTGTATGTAAGCTTTCATACTAGAAGGCCTTTCGCTGCCTTTCCTTCATTTTATTCTCTCTCTCTTCATACTAGAAGAGGCACACACAAGCAACTCTAAGGACTATAGCATTGAACGCGCTGCGCTGACAGTGCAACGCGATTGTCGAGAAGGTGTTTCCAACGATTTTCTACGACGGCACGGTTGTGGCACCTGCCCGTCGCTCTGCATTCTACACCTTATCACCTCCGTGACTGGCGCGCATCTTTCTCCGCGATCGTGCAAGCCTTCGTTTTCGAAGATGACTGCCAGATGCCACTCATGCCTAACGTGCCTAGATGCGCCTGTTCGCCTCCGTTACATGCTCGAGGCAATCTAACGCAGCGCCTTCAGAATACCATTCACTGACTTTCTTGCACAGAACATCAAATAAACGTTTTGTTCATTCTCTCTGGGCACAAGACTATCGTCTTTCGACGACATTTACAGTGTAACATGTAGATTCGGGCCAATTTTCTTTCAACGACTTCTTCATCACACAGTTTAATTAGATGTAAAATTGGGAATCTTCCAGCAACTGCAATTGAACCGAATATTGTCACAGGATGCAAGGCTACTGCGCTACCCATCAGTATGTGGTTCCGTTGCACTTTCCTAGCATCTTGGCAGCTTATTCGCAGCAGTTTACCAAAGCTTCGCATCTAATATACCTTTATTGTGAGGAATCGCAATGTGCTCTTCTGGTCGACCGTCTGTTCATTAGAAGTAGCCACTGGCCATTACGATTTCCCCCGCGCATTAAAGTGGGCAGCACTCGTACTTCACGTCTTGGTCCACTAAATTCGCTTTCAACTGCCCCGCCGTAAGAGTATGGGTGCGAGTGTTTTTCGGCATCCCCATACCTTATAACATAGGGTGTATGTGATATCAAAGTACCCACATGTGTTCAAGTACTCAGCCGAGCAGCACTGGCCAACAATTGTACTTCGAACGTGTTTGTTAGGTGCTTCATGAGGGTTACTGCCTTACCTTTAGCCCGGAAAGGGTGAGCTGGCTGATGAGTTGATCTGCCTATAGCCTTTGGAGCTGAAATATTTCGCTCTTATTTTTGTGTCCGCCTTCCTTTCTCATTTGTGTATCCTGTAGGGAGGCCTGGGAAAACGTGAGCTCTGGCTGAATATTCAACTGCCTCTTCACCATCAGAGACTCGTGACCGATAGTCTAGACGGCTTCCTTGCTCTACCATCCAAATTTTTTCAGGGTTGCCTGGGAATTCTCACTGTCTCAAATTCTTACCAAACTGCTTCAGGATGGATTGATTGATATGTGGGTTGTGACGTCCCGAAACCACTCTATGATTATGAAAAACGTCGTAGTGGAGGGCTCCGGAAATTTCGACCACCTGGGGTTCTTTTACGTGCACCCAAATCTGAGCACACGGGCCTACAACAATTCCGCCTCCATCGGAAATTCAGCTGCCGCAGCCGGGGTTTGATTCTGTGACCTGTTGGTCAGAAGCCGAGTACCTTAGCCACCAGACTAACACGGTGGGGCTGCTTCAGAATTGGTTTGAATATTGCTTTCCCAGCACATATATAGATTGCTAGGGCTGCAGCTGATTTTTAGCCGTAAAAATTTCTGCAGTTCAGGTGAGTGCTGCCGTTCTCTTTTTACAATCGCTGTCGACTACATTCCCAGCTTGCTTAATGGTTCCTGGATATTTCGCTGCATTCGTGTATCCTGTGTCCGGGTTTAATTCGTTGCTTTTTTGTTTGTTTTTTGTTGCCTGGGATCCAGGGCGCATACACACGCTGGGGGATTGCCCAAGAAATTATATAGTACTTTGAACGGCAACTGCACTATTGCATACAAAAACAGAGAAAAGAGAAAGATCTAGAAAGAAGACATTATAAAAAAAGATTCAGAGAGTGAGAAAAAGAACAAGCAATTGATCACAACTATAACAACTGTACGTTGATGTTGCGAGCCAACGAGGCAGCTGAGTTTGTCAAACCCATTTCTTTGAGATGTGTCTCATAATAACTCGAAAGTTACTTCTCCACTCCTTTTTTTTTTGAGGATCCGTAAAAGCGGGCCTTATGTTCAAATACGATAATTTTTTAATGGAATTATACGCAGCATCAAATAAATCTGTGTGCCGATTTCCCTAAATGGAGACACAGAAATTTAGAACAGTGTCTGTGGTTCTACCTAAACCCAGCTTAACTAACAGAATAGCTAGAATTCTGTTACTAAGTACTGCGTAGTTATAACCAGAGACAAAATATTGTTCAATAGTTTCCGATTCATGATGAAACAAGCGCAGAAGTACACACACTCAGAGAGGACACAGACAAGCGCTTACTAGTAACTGAAAATTTTATTTTGAAGCAAACACTAATAAATGCATCACACGCATGTACGTCATTCTCGACTTCCCCTGTCATCATCAACAGCGTGATATAACAAAATAGGCACGCGCTCACAACCGGAAACAAACACGTGTCAAGAACTAAGAAAAGAAAACGTAAAACAGAAAAAACAAAACAAAAAACAAAGAAACAATATAACAAAAAACGTAACACAGAGAAAAACACTGGGTTATGTGACGTCCAAAAAAGCGAATTCCGCATCTGTTAGTAGAACTGACGCTTGACTGACGCAACTGTCCCCTCCTTTCCTTATTCTATACGCTTCCATTATTTCTCTCGTCGTCCGCATGTTGTACCTGTCAATTATTCGTGTGTCTGAAAATTTCGGTTGGCAGGTGCATTCCTTGCAGTGCATCACGAAGTGTGAGTAAGGGGCCCCCTTTAGTGAACTCTCATGTTCACGAAGGCGCACATTTATGCACCGACCCTTCTGACAAACGTATTCCTTTCCACATGTGAAAGGAGTTCTGTATACAACATCTTTTTTGCGCTCAACGTACCTCCTGCCTCCTGCCATGCTTTATGCTACATCTGTTCAATTCTCCAGTTCCTTTCTTGTTGACTAGCCTTTCTACTGCTGGACAAATCTTTAATAATTTGTTTTGAGCTGAAAAAACAAACCGCACGCCATACCTTAATGCAAACTTTTTCAACCTATGTGAAATATTGTGAAGATACGGGATGACCACTGTCCGCTCTTTTTCACCCTCAACTTGTCTCCTCTCTTCGCTTGTGCCAATGATTGCATTTTTGTGCAATGATTTTGCAATTATTGCATTGAGAGTGTTTCCGCGCAGATCAAGCGCTTGAGGGGAGCTGGTTACCAAGATGATTGTATCTTTTTGGCCTGTGAGAAGAATTGTCGGGAAGTGAAAAATGCAATCTGTGTGGAGCCTGCTAAGAAATTATCTGGTTGGGTATGAACCTGTATAAAGCATTCTGAGCGTACAGTATTGTGCTCTACGCTGGTAGTTTTGACTTTTATGGTATAATGTGGATATTACCGTAAGCTTTCTAGAGCTACAAACTCCTTAATAATGCAGTGGTGGTCATGTTATGTCGTCATCTCCGGCTGCTTTCATCTGCCATTCACCTGACTGTTTCAACCGACGTTTCAACAGACGTGAAGTTCTGTAATACCATGCTAGAAATGCTTTGTACGTCATTCCTAAATTGATCGAGAGAGAAAAATAAATACAAGGATGACACAGGGAAGTTCACCCTGTCTAAGAACCGATATTTCTTCACAACATAAAAGTGTTTTTATAGGTTTCTCTCATTGACGAGCCGGTGATTTAATTGTCCGGGAAAGTTCAGAGTAACAGTGCACTATCTCCTCTCTTTCTCTGTAAACACATCTGTAATACAACAAGGTCGTATAACGTTTGCATGTAATGACACCGCGCAATGAATGACATTAGGTGCTGTGCACTGTTTTACTGCACGATACAAGTCGCTTCATTGAAAGCAATCTGAATGAAATCATCGCTACAACAAGAGTGAGCAAAGAGGGAAAGAGCACGTCTTCAATAATGTTGTGCATGTTGAAATAAGAAAAAAAAAAGCTACAAAGAGTTTGGGTGTGAGTGACACTGCACAGTTATCTGAAAATTATACAGAATCTCGTGTATACTATGTTGACGAACGACCTGCACCGCGTACAGAAGCGGATGATAGTGTAGGAAAGAAAAATACAATGGTTGCTGTAGTAAATCATAAGCTTATTATAGCTTAGTTTATTCTCTTTAACCATTAGGAACACGTGCTCTTGCGGGACACGAACACATAGAAGTGAGTTCAGCAAACTCAGTAATCTCAATAAGTAGCTTTCGTGTAATGCAGATGTCCCCGTGCAGCAGACTACTAAACACTTGAAATGTAAGTGTCACTGAACGCAAGTGACATTTAGCGTCCTCGCGTGATAGGGGTTCACAGCAGCTAATTACTTCTCTGACGTACTCCTTACTACGTGCATCACAGTTATTCAAAGAGCTCTCTTTTAGCTGCCTTGATACTGCGGCTCCTGTTTACTGTTGCTTTGAAATCTGTGATGATATAGTTTCGCAGTCCCTTACCTTACATTTATTCATCATTTTTGACAGCTCGTGAAGCTATGTATGACCTTTTGATGGGGTCAAGGAGAACTATGTTTTTCAGAATTTATTTGTGGGCTTATAGTGCTTGTTTACTGCTTGTATGTCTGCTTAACCAAATTTCAAATGCTGCTTCAAAATAATTTATTCGGGGTTCTGGCATCTCGGCCTTTTTAAACTTTTTGTTCCGAGCCATTGCACTTGTAGTCAAGGGCAGTCCTTGACTACAAGTCAATTCATTGCTTTTAGCCTTCGCAGTATCGGTGTTTGCCTTTTTTTTTCTCAGCAATTCTCAATTAGACAGGATCGTCAAAAAGTAGTCGTTTATCTATGAAAACAAAGCTCTTCCATATGCAGTGGCAGGTTAAGCAACAGTAGAGAATAATGAGAGCACACGCCAACGTCTTCTCTGGGACAATGATTGGCGACGGATTATTACACCACCGCGCTTTAATTCTGCCCGGGTTGCTTTGGAAGGAGTGCGCCATTCGCTAAGCCTAATTGCGATAAAAATTATATGAAAACTCTGCGCTGGATTTCGTCCACAGCGTCAGTATCAACCTCGGCGTCGACATCGGTGTCGCCGTCACTCGCCGGATAGATATACTTATCTATGTGTATGTAAACGCAAGAAAGAAAAAAATCACTGCATTTCAAGCTGCTTGAAGAAAATTATGGGGCGATGCTTTCGGAGGTGATTATTGTGATTAAAGTTGAGATAGTACGTAGACTGATTGTGGTTGTGACACTCATATATTTTTTATTCAAAGGGATAGTGCTGAGACCAATTGTGATATAGCGGTGATTCTTCGTTATAG
This sequence comes from Rhipicephalus microplus, assembly GCF_013339725.1. Lineage (NCBI taxonomy): Eukaryota > Metazoa > Arthropoda > Arachnida > Ixodida > Ixodidae > Rhipicephalus > Rhipicephalus microplus. Next base: position 14,272 of record NW_023612087.1, on the reverse strand, counting down.
CTGATATGAGGTTCCGAGTTCCTGGTTACGTTTTGACTCCATAATCACAGCTTCATTAGCTATCATCTCCGGTGTAGAGTTTTCTTGTCGGTAGTGCCGCCTTGCATCCGCTTCAAGTTGTCTCAACTGCGCGTCAGCTTGGCATTTTTCCCGCTTAGCCTTTGCTTCCTTGCCCAGTCTGTGGTGTAGAACTTTGTTGTCGCCGTCGCCGCTTTGCATTCGCTTCCTTCTCTTTTGTCTCCGCGATAGCTTCCCGTCGACGGCGACGCTGATACTTAGCACGTCGCGGTTTCCTATGTTCGTCTTCGTCCATATGAGAGAAGTAAATGTGTCGTATGGAACGTTGTTATATATATATATATATATATATATATATATATATATATATATATATGTAGATATATATATAAATATATACATATATATATATATATCTATATATATCTATATATATATATATATATATATATATATATATGTATATGTATATATATATATATATATAGATATATATATATATATATATATGTAGATATATATATAAATATATACATATATATATATATATCTATATATATCTATATATATATATATATATATATATATATATATGTATATGTATATATATATATATATATATATATATATATATATATATATAGCGTTGACAGCAGCGCCATCAGTTCTACAATTAACCACAGCGCCCTCTGTTGCTTATAAGTTGAAGTTGAAGTTGAAGGCAAAACGGTTACCACCAACGCCCTCTGTTGCTTGTTGAAGGTTACATGAAAAATGGTTAAGAAATGTCAGACAGATGAAGACGTGTTACGGGCAGACGGGAGACGGCGGACATCGTGAGGTCTGAAGGAGCTTCGCCCCTAAAATAATTGAGAAAAAGACTCCGGTGCGCGGAATAGAACGTGGCACCTCTGAGTCGTGAATGTGAGGCGTTAACCACTGAGCCACACAGGAGCACCTTCTTCAACGTTCACATGACAAGCTATTTACATCCACCACTTACCGCTGTTGACGGGCATACTGAGGGGAACTTTTGTGTTTTCCTCATTACCAGCAAGATGGAGCATTGAGTGTGTGTCACCACTGCGTCACGACGTGGTGGCAAGTGGTCTCATCTCTCACGCGTACTTTTCCCTGTGGAGAGGAGGGGGTCAACGCTCACTCGCGCACCATTATCTCATGGTGGGGAGGATCGTACCTCTTGGCTGGCCTTCGGCTTTCACTGGAACGACTTTGTTGTAGTTACGGGGCGCTGTAAAGGTCACTGCGATTGGTGAACAGCCTCCATTTGCGAAAAGGGCGCGCCTTTTAGACACCATGAAGTAACAATTGAGACGCCTATTCACTTTCATTTGCACCTGTGAGTACGTTTTGTGCGTCATTTTTGCGAGAGAAACGTGAAGCACGTTTTGATCTGCTTACCATTATGCACTAGACCTTCCAATTAGTTGCTATTGCGTTCATTACTTCGGCTTTGCGGGAAAGCTTTGATTTTTTTAATTGTCTATAGCTATACAAGGAATAGCACAGTCGAGCAACAGTCACTGTACGATGAGCGGCAACGGCTACTGTAGCTGCAGTGCGCACTGATCTGAACAATGGTGATTTTATACGGTTGCAACAGAAGTCGCAGCCATGCGGCCTCCATACACGCATGTCCCATTTATTTAGGAGAACTTGAAAACGGGCTCTGGTTAAACATGACACTTTTTTGTTTGTGCATGTATTAAAAAAACATAAAATGTATATGCCCTGAAAGACATACAAAAGACGTCAGCGCAAACTAACAACTTACAAGTACTGCTAGTATCCGATCGGCCAAATGGAAAGTGAGCTCATAAATGAGGCTAGGTCCCGTCGTGTGCTAGGGCAGCTCTGCGTGCATGTGGGGTGAGTGGCTAAATGAAATGTCCGTTTACGTATTAAACATTTGTTAGTTTGTGATTATATGATTTGGACGTATTTCACCCCGCAGCGGTGGTCTTGTGGCTAAGTTGCTCGGCTGCTGACCCACAGGTTTTGGGATCGAATCCCGGCTGCGGCGGCTGCATTTTCGATGGAGCCGGAAATGCTGTATGCCCGCGTGCTCATATTTGGGTGCACGTTAAGGAACCCCAGGTGATCTAAATTCACGGAGCCGTCTACTACGGCATCTCTCATAATCATATGGTGGTTTTGGGACGTTAAACCCCACATATCAATTCAATCAATCAATCAATCAATCAATCAATGTTTCGTAATTATTTCGTCACTATTTTAAGCTTCCTATTTTTGTGAAGTTGCCGCAAAATCAGTTGGTGCTGCTGGTATAGAATAAGCTAAATATGTTTCTGAAAGTGTAAAGGAAGGCATCAGTCTGTGCCAAAGTGCTAATAAAATGGTCATACCAATGCCTTTATTCGAAATTTGAGAAATGACACTTATTTAAAGTGCATTAAAAGAGGAGAGTATGCTTCACAAATAGCTTCCATGACCAGTCGGATTATAGGCCGTTCTGTGGTCGTCGGTAGGATTTTATCTTGGTGGAGGAAGCCTGTGTTGCATCCAGGTGGAGGTAGTGCTGGTGCAGCTTTTGCGAGCGGCAAATGTTGGTGTGGCCGGAGTAGGGCAGCTTCCCCTTTTGCACGTCCCCTGCGAGCGCCCGTGCCCTGTTCTATGAAAATTCCCCCTTGAGGAAGACGAAACAAACAATACATGGCCGCGCATCATCAGACAGCCCATTTGCAACGTTTTACGCAAAACTGCATTGTTTCCGTCTAAAGGGAACCATGAGTAGATAAGCGCGCGCTAACGCGTACACTGGCGGTGATGCTGACGCTGGCACTCATCGCGGCGTTGCGCAAGAGAGAAACTGGGGAGGCGCAAAACACGCAGTGAAGGGCCGGTGTTTCCTACTGGAACATGCCGATCGCTGCTGATGGACACTGAGACAGAGCAGTGCACGTTTGAACATATTGGTCTGCACTCCGCTTTTAGTGAACGCGCACACAACAAATTGTCATTGTTCAATGACGCACAGGAGAAATCCCCCACCGACCCTATCTTGGAGCTCAAGATCCAGTGCCTATATATAACAGGAGGCTGTTGAACAGATGTGCAGCATGAGCAGTCAGTCAGTTTCTACAATCAAGAAACTTGCCAACAGACCAGTATTGTTCCGTGCAGGAGATTTTACCTTTCTCGGGGCATTATCGCGTGTCATTTTGAGCCAAATAGAAAAAAAGAATCCTCATTATATTCAAAGAAATATCAGGAATGGTTGAATTCTTATATGATGACCGATATTTAGCAGTCACAGTGTGCTTTCATGCGCTGTAATTGGTTCCGGCGCGTGCACCACGCAAGCATAGCCTTTGAGATTTGTTTCTTATATTATAGCGGAGTAATTTCTAGTTCACCATTGTTGTTAAACTTGAAGCTCACAGTGTGCGGTGCGCTAACAGTATTTGAATTATTGAAATCCTGCTTTTGCTGTGCGGCAGCAGAGGCATTAGTCATAATTTCAAAAGTCGCCAGTATGTGATGCACGTGTAAATAAAGTATGCGTGTGTATAGATGTGGGCAGAAATTATTACTGTTGTACAGAAAAATATGCTGAGAATTTCGTCAATGTTTGCATGGAAAAGTTCCCGAAATTGGAAATTTTCATGTCACTGAATGCAAATTCGTCGGCGTAAAACAGAACATAACTTTAACAGACGCTACCTGCGTCAGCGTTGCGAGGCTAGAGAGGGGGGAGCGTAGGGCAGGAGAGAGAGAGAGAGTGAGGCAGGGGATGCACATGCACAGTAAAGTTGGTCCCGGCACACACTGGCTTCACATCTAGTATATTCGTTCTTGCTCTCTGTAGTTCGCATATGAGTGCTTTCGTTCCCCCGTGCTTATGCAGATTATACACTTCAATCATACTGTAAGTGCATGTTCAGACTGCATGACGTTGAAATCTTATCGAAACGCAGCCACAGGCCAACACTCAAAATTTTGGAAGCTACGGGCATCCATGAAAATGGACTATAATGCATATGCGCACCTTCCATACGACTAACACAAAAAGAAAAACATTCTTACGTACAAACAAGCACTCTGAGAATCAGTAAGCATTACATTCGCCATTGAGTACCATAAAAATGTTGGAAAAGATTCAATAAACGTTCAGTTCTTAGTCCTTCGGTGGTTCTTTTGTGTTTACGTTATCATTCAAGTAGTTGTTGGCTGGAGCCCCCTCGCTTTATTTCTCTCTTGGCGTTTCTCTGTGTCCACTTTTCACGGTGTATGAACGGCAAGGTTAAACGAATATAAATTTAGTTTTTCGAAAATCCACTCGATTATATTCTTGCTTGCACCTGGGTGCGGCATCAGGTCGTTTGCATTGCATCACTGAAAAACCGCTAAAGTTGGGCACCAAAATTATGTGGTTCTTATCGGACATCTGCTTGTTTTTTTCATTTTAAGAGTGAAGACTTTATTTTTGTTCTTCCGAGCTATTTTTTGCGTAAAAAAATGAAACTGGCACAAGTAAACAAAAAATCAGCAGTTCCTTCGTGCCTCGGGAATCGGTGGTAAACGAAGTATGGGGAGTGAAGGTGACCATGTTGTATTTTTATATAGCCACATATCATGACATGACCCTAAATATATATAAAAATAGTGCACGCACAGACGTACACTGAGGAGTTGCAGATGTTTATGCAACCAGTCGTTTATACTTGCGTAATACTTGCAAACAAACAATCACGTGTGAACGAACACAACTTCACACGTTGCAGTGAAGCACTTCCTCGTCAAAGTGATTCAATGGCAGCTCACGCACGTGTCTTTCTTTTTATCACTTTGAATTCTCCCGCAATTGCGTAGTGATGTCAACAGGAGCAACAGTATTAGCCACATTGGAAGCGATAAGCTCATATGAGGCGATGGTGCTCTCTAGTATGGTTGCTCTCGACGCTGTTACATAAGTGAACTTCAGCGCAAGGCACCTAACTACAATTGGCACTTACCCGACGTCACGGCTGTATTGTAGGAATATATATAAATGCTTCTAAAATTCGATAGCCAGCATGGCAACCACACCTGGAAGTATCACGAACAATAGTGTCTATTTCCAAAGTAGTTTTGACACCCTGGCAATCGGCTTTGTGGTAGAATGCCTGGTTGCCACGCAGAACCTTTTGGTTCGAATCCTGCTGAATCTTTGGGTTAGAATCCTGCTGAACCAATTTTATTCTTCGTGTTCAGCGGGCCAGGCATTTCATCTCAGGTCTGCCTAAGGCTCAAGCGTTAAAATTACCCATGTGTGTTCTCGTCCTTCCTCGGTAGAGACCAAGTGCCGACCACCTGTATCACATACCCGCACACCAGTGACACGTACACCGCTGCCATTATTCCAAAGTAGTGATTGAAGACACCACAATCCGCCCCTCTTCAGCACTTGTGTTTCATACAGCTTCACTAAATATTCACATTTACGGGATGGAATGGTGGAAAATATTTTTCAAGCAAACATTGCATTTACTGGCTTGTATAGCTGTCAATTAAGGTAATCTAGAACGCTGTCTTACCCACAGGTGGCTGGCACCATTTAAATATTTCTTAAAAGCTAAATCGCTTTTTAGCAGCTATATTGTGCTGGCGATGTGCTCTGCTCTGACAACAAGCGCATTGAACACTAAACAAGAGGCCTACGCTTGTCTAAAAAAACTGAAGCACACGAATGCATTTTATTGACAATAGCCGAAAGCACTGGGAAGCCATACACCGGCTGCTGAAGCTTTATTCGGGGTTCGCTTGGTAGATTTTAAGCAGAACAGTTGTGTCGTCCGCAATCTTGGACGCCAGCGTAGCTCTGGCCGTCGGGCCGCCGTTCGCAATTCCTTAAAGCCGTGTAGGTATCGACGAACGGTGGCTCGTCCACGGACTCCTTTGACCATTTCATCATATTTCCAACCTGTCGCTCCTGCGCGGCGAGTACTCTTTCTTTTATCATTTTAGTACCTTTTATCACCTTCTAATCTCCCCTACAAGGAGCTTAGCTGACTCGCCTGATTCGGCAAACAGAAATTAGCTCCTTTATTAGGCCCGGAGCTCCTAAAGATGTGGGTCTCACCTTCTAGCTTGTCATAGTTCGTCACCACTTATTTTAATTAGTCACTCAACAGGTGCAAACAGACAGACGCGTGAACGGACGGACGGACAGAGAGACAGACAGACGCGCGGACAGATGATTGGACAGCCGTAAACACAGACAGATGGACAGACGAAAGACGGACGGACAGACAGAACGACGGTCAGACAGACAGATGGACAAACGGACACACAAACAGACAGACTTGTGGAAACACGGACAGACAGACGTTGCGCCCAACTCATAAAAATTGCCTCCAAAATATGCTACGGTATTTAACGACGGTAGTCTTTCTTGGGGACCTTCAACGCAAAAATTTTGGTCTGTCTGTCTGTAAACTTGTCTGTTTGTTCGTCCTTACCAGTATTTTCAACGGCATCAAAGTTACCAAACAAAAGGCCAAACGGCCGACCCCATCCGCAGCGCCCACTAATATTGCTCAAGGTTCAGGAGGAGGAAGAAACTTAATTGAGAGAGAAAGAAAAAAAATTTGGAAATGCAGACAGTTTGGTCGGGCCCTCAGTCCAGGGCTCCGCTGGCACGAGCGGCTCGCTGGACCTGGTCAAGCAAAGCTATTTGGCTCTGCTTGTCCTCGTCCGCAAGCCATGCCTCCCACTGCCTGTGAAACATGTGTGGTTGCTTCGTGATGTGTGGGCTGTCGATGTGTGTGGGCCTCTGGGTGCACTCCCATGTTATGTGGCTGAGTGTTGGTACTTGTGAACACCACGGACAGGTGTCTTTATATCTTGCCGGATATATTCTACTTAGATGGTACAAATTGGGAAAGCTATTGGTTTGTATTCGTCTCCAATCCCTGCTTTGCTGGCTATCCAAGTCCTTATGTGGAAGCCCATATTCCTTTCGTTGCTTCCTTTGTTGGAGGAGGATGTCACGCGAATTGGAAAGAGGTTCAACGTCGTGGCCTGCCGTCGCTCGGTTGGTGATGCCTCGAGCTATACGGTCTGCCACGACGTTCCCCTCCAAACCTTCGTGAGCAGGACACCATATAATGTGATGGTCTCCTGTTATGGGTTTATTTAAAAATTTATACGCTATTTTAGGTAGCGTTCCTCGGAGAAACATTCGGCATGCCGCCTGTGAATCGGAGAGCACAACCACTGATTCTCCCCTGATTTCTGCGTTGGATATGGCTATGGCTATTGCTGCCGCCTCTGCCACTCGTGTGAAACAAGTTTTAACCGACGCCATTGTGGTGTGATTTTGTGCTACAATTGCCACTACATGTGACCCTCTGCTCGCTTTACTTACGTCTGTAAAGACGGCTTCTGAGCTATTCTGAAATGCTTTGCGTAAGGAGTCTGCTCTCGCTTTCCTCCTTCCTGCGTGATACGTCGGATGCATATTTCTGGGAATAGGCGCTACAGTTAAATGTGTGCGTTTTTCCGCATCTATTAGCACCGTTTCCTCGTCACAATATAACGGTCGCAATGTATATCCCATCTTTTCCAGAATTCTTCTCCCATGATAGCTTGAATTGAGCCTTTCCTTTTGAGATAAAAGCACCGCATTCGCATACTCCTCAAAGGTATTGTATATGCCCAATTTCTCTACCCTCTCGGTTTTGGCATTTTCCGGAATCCCCAATGCTGCTTTGAATGCTTTCCTTATTATTGTGTTTATTTGCTTTGTCTCCTGGTTTGTCATTGTCTGGTACGGTAGCGCGTACGTAACTCGGCTGATCACAAATGCATGAACGAGTGCAATGGTTTCTTTCTCCTCTAGTCCCATTTCGCTATTTGCTATCCGCCTGATCATCCGGGCCACATTCGCCGTGGTTCCCCGTAGCCTTTGTAGTGTGTGTGACGTTCCCGAATTTCCTTGTATCCACATGCCAAGCACGCGTATTACATCTGCCTCCCTGATTTGTCTCCCATCCAGCAGTACTGCTACCGGTATTAAGTCCTTTTTCTTTGCGTATCTTGCCCTAATTCTAACCATTTCAGTTTTTTCCGGCGAGCATTGCATTCCTGCAGCTGTCACGAAAGCTTGTATTTTATCTACTGCCTCCTGGAGGGCGTTTTCTTTGTCCGCATAAGAGCCACCCTTTGTCCATAAGGTGACATCGTCTGCGTAAAGAGCTGCTCCTAGACCTTTTATATTTTCCAGCTCACATGCGAGCTTTCTCAGGCCGATATTAAATAGTATCGGGGATAGCATGGCTCCCTGGGGGTGCCTCTATTTGGGTAGTCGAAGGTTTCAGATGTAACCGAGCCTAAAGAAATGGTAGCTTTCCTGCTTGTCAGAAATGACCGGACATACTCATATATTCGTTGGCCGCAGTTAATCGATTCGAGGCCTTCCATTATCACCTTGTGTGATATTGTATCGAATGCTTTCTTGATATCTAGTGCTAGTACGAATTCGTCGCTTGAACCTCTGTTTGGGTTCATGACGTCATTTTGCAACAGCAGGAAAACATCCTGGGCCGATACATGTGGTCGGAAACCGAACATATTCACCGGTAGCAGACCCTCTCTCTCTACATAGTCTGTCAATCTAGTCAATATTGTTTTTTCAAAAAGCTTACCCAAGCATGAGGTAAGGGAGATTGGTCGGAGGTTCTTAATATCTCTTGGTTTCCCTGGTTTTGGTATTAACATGATGTTTGAGTCCTTCCATTCTACTGGAAGGTTTCCTCCATCTACCCATACCTTTTCATTAAAGAAATCCGTGATTCGTCGAAGGGCCGCATCACTCAAATTTCTAAGCATAGAGTTTGTTATTTTGTCTCGTCCTGGGGCGGTATTCTTTTTGAAAGACTGGGCCGCCGCATAAACCTCTTCAAATGTTATGGGAGCGTCTAACTCTGGTTGTTCTTTTCCTGCATATTTGCCATGTACCACTTCACATGCGTCTTGTCCGACATATAATTTCTTGACTTCGTAGATAAGTGCGTCATCGTTACCTTTAAATTCATTCTCCAGAATTCTTAAAGCCCTGTTCGTCATTGTTTTTGTTGCCCCTGGATCGATCATACTCCTCAGGATGTGCCAGGTCTTTTTGGTTCCTAACGTCCCTCTAAGTGAGTTACTAAATTGCCTCCAGTTACTGTTATTTAGTTGACGTGCGTAGTCATTGGCTTCCTGTGACAACTGAGCTATCCTTATCTTCAATTTGCGATTAAGCTTTTGCTTCCGCCATCGCTTTGTGAGGCTTCTCCGCGCGTCCCACAAATGTAGCAGGTGCTTGTCGACTGCTGGGATTTCCACGCTTGTTTCTATTTCCTTTGTCACTTTCCTGTGTGCCTCCTTTATCTGTGTCACCCAGTTACCTAGATCTATTATTTCCCCTTGGTCTCCTACGTTCTCCCTAAATTTGTTCCAATCAGATATTGTCGCTTTCCCCATTCTTCTTGTCGTGGCGGCATTAATAGTTATTCCGAGAATGTAGTGGTCGCTTCCCAAGTTTTCTCCGAGGTGCGCCCATGAGACGTTTCCTTCAGAATTTGTAAACGTTAAGTCCGGTGACGTGTCTTTTGTTAAGCTATTCCCGACCCGTGTCGGTAGGTCTGGTTGTGTAAGTTGGCAGAGATCATACCGTTCAACAAGGTCTACAAGGAGTTTGCCCTTAGGGCTGTCCTGCTTATATCCCCAATTTCTGTGTGGCGCATTAAAATCCCCCATGATAACTAACCTGTCTTTCTCTTTCAATAAACCCATCGCATGTGCTATAATGTTCTCAAAGTCGGCTCGTCTCTCCTTAGGTGGGCTATATATATTGACCCCCACTGTTTTTGGTCCTCCACGTTTTTTGGGCCACACTGTTATTATCTGGTGTTGCACTGCCTCATTGCTCACGTAGCTGACACTCAATGCGATATCTTTTTTGGTAAATGTCGCCACTTGTGGGTACTTTGGGTTAACATGTCTTATGTACCCTCTCAGATTTATCTGAAATTTGCCTACTTCCTGAAGGCAGATTATATCAGGAGGGATTGGAGATGCTCCAATAAATTGTTTGAAATTTTCAAGTTTTGTTCTCAATGAGCAGCAGTTCCACTGCCATATTTCCGTTTGCTCGGTCTTTTATTGTTACGGTGTCTAGCCATGATTGGTATTCTCGGAATCTGTTATTCCACTTTCTTTAGGTTGTCTGGTGGGGGCACCCGGGCTCTGACAAGATCTCTTGCGAGGATTCTGCGCCTGACTCAAGTCGCTTATGGTGCGTTCCATCTGGCCTAGTTTGGCAAAAACAAGTTGAATTTGTTGAACTAGGAACGCTATCGGCGGTGTGTGGTGGTTGCGTTTCCACGGGCTGCGCAACGGGCTGCGAGACAACAGGTGTGCTCGCCGGGCTTTGTGTGTTGCTCGACTGGTTTAGTAGTGACTCCAGGCGCGCCATTCGAGACTTAACCTCCTGTAGTTCTGTTCTAAGTTGTCTGTTTTCAGCTACTACCCGCTTGTATTCTGGGTGTTCTGTGATCGTTGGTGTAACGGGTTTATGTTTGGTAGTGGGAGATACGGCTTGCGCATAGCTTACCGCGTCCGCCTGTGGGTTGCTATGTGCAGGACACGCCCCCGGTGGCTTGCTTCTCGGAAGGGCTTGCGCGTTCGGATTGTCCTGGGAGATTGCTCTCGGCGTCGAAGTCGACTTTGGATGCCGCTGTCCTGGTTGTCCTGTCTCCACGGCACGGTTTTTCGACGGCGTGCGGGTTCTGGAACGGCTCTTTCGGGTCCCGCCTCGTCCGTACTCCCATTCTGATTCCTCTTCCTCCGACTGAAACCAGCGAGGGGCTGGCTTGTGTGGTTTTTTGGGTGGTTTCGCTGCTTGCTTGCGAATAGGCTTGAGGCGTTTCAGACAACTGCGGTCTCCAGTGATATGGTTTCCCGTGCAAATTGCGCATGTCGGAGTGCAATTATGGTTTACTTCGGGGTTGCGCATTCCACAGGTATGGCACACGGGTGAGTCTGGCTGCGGACACACGTCGGTGCGGTGGCCAACCGCCCCACACGCTCGGCAGAATTGGACGGTGTTACGAAAAGGAATACACTCCTTCTCACCTCCTCTGTAGTAAACATATCTTGGTAGAATGTCCCCGAAGAAAGTCAAGACGGCACTCTGAGAGTCTCCCAACATCCGAGCGTCGACCAGCGTCACGCTCTGGGTGCGAAAACGGATGCTCGCTTTGATGGTCTCAGACGGGGTGTGCGGCTCTATACCGTGAATAACACCTTTTTTGGTTCCTTCACCTGCCGTAACGTAGACGTTGACCGGGTGTGGTCTTCCGTTGATATTCAAAGACGTGACGCCTCTCATCGCCATCGCGACGGTCGTGTCTGGAGTCGACGCTAGCGCAATGTTGGACCCCGGTCGGATGCGGAGAATAAACTGATCCCACCTGACTTTTCCTTGGCAAGCCTCCACTATAGCGTCGGAGATCGCTTGGGTGGTCACATTCTTCAGAGGCAGTCCCTGGTGAGGTCGGAAGACTACTTTCAGATCGTCCTTGGGTAGTGCTGGGGGCCTCCGTCTTGTAGGTCGACCCCGGCGCTTTGGCTGGTTGTCCGTCGTAGGTCTGCTGCCTGCGGAGAAGTCCCCTCCTTGTTGAAATTTCCGCTCCTTCGCCTGTTTCTTCTTCGCTCTGAGCGATTGGGATATTTGCCATCCCTCCTCTGTGCGGTCGGTCTCCGTTGGGGCGGAAAAATCTGCGTGGCGTGCGTGGACGCCGCGTTGCAGTTCCCAGGCAGTGCTGCTTCATCCCGGTTTTGCGCGGCAAAGTCCATGACTTCTTCACCCAAACCTGGTTCGGATTGTCGTACGGACGCTGTTTGCGACTCCCCAGTCGAGTCCATAGCCGTCAGCAACCGCGGCAACGCCGTGGTTGTCGTCTTCGGGCGAGCGTCTCCCGGCGTCGTCGCCGCCGCTCCTCTACTGGACGCTAGAGGTAGCGAAGGCTCCACATGGGCGAACGAAGAAGTGGCCGTAAAAACAAGAAAAATGGTCCGATTTCAGTGAAACTGGAGTCCACCGATACCGGAGCATCTCCCCTACACGCCTGTGGCAATTTCTGGACGATTCAAGGGTTGAACCATACAGAAAAGACAAGAACATACGGAGCTCGATGTGCACGCGTCTGCACTCATCGGCATCCCAGCAGCGTCCTCAAGGTTCAGCGTTCATACTTGTGCGATTGTCAATTAAAAAGCAAATATTGCGCTTATCTGAGGCAACATAACAACACCTCACTATTATGTAGGTGTAAGATTTAGTAGAAAAGGCATACAGAAGTAATTCTAAAGACCGTAGCGTTTATCACGCTGCGCTGAGCATGCAACGCTTTCACATAAAGGCTAGTGTTTCCAACGCTTTGCTAAGACGACACGGTGGTGGCACCTACCCGTCGCCTTGCGTTCTAGACCTTATCCCCTCCGAGACGGGTGCGCACGCTGCGCGGCCCGTTTTCCAAGATAACTGCCAGTTAGCGCTCATGTCTCATGTGTGACGTACTTGATGCGCTCTTTCGCCTCCGCTGCACGCTCAGGGCACTCTAAGACAGCGCCTCCAGAATACCATTCGCCAATTTTCTCGCGCAGAACATCAAAAACGTTTTCATCTCTCTCTCCAGACGCAAGACTATATTTTTTTGACGAAATTTGCAGTGTAACATGCAGATATGGGGCCTTTTTTTCTTTCTTTCAAGAACCGCCGATGCATAATTGAAATGTTCCATTTTGGCAGAGTAAAAGTGACCTTCTAGGAGAAAGGTAAGATTGGTATTCGGAATCGCACATATAAGAAAAATGACGACTTCAGCAACACCGAGTGCAAAAATCGCTTTTCAGTGATAGCATGACAGTCCTTTCGTTAGGTAGCTTTCATGACAGCTGAGTTGTGGAACAAGCATGAAAAATGCCGTGTTCATCGATTCTTTCAGAAAACAGCACTCCGGCGACGAAGGCTACCTTTAAAGAAAAAAAAATTGTTGTTTATCCCTCTTTCTCAGAATTGGTAAAACACAAAAGTTAAACGTGTCTTTGCAGCGGCAGTTGAGCATTTATTCAGCATTGTTTCACCACAAAGCCGAAAGAATGAGTGCTACAGCAACTCATCGCCAAGTCATGCAGAGAATGGCCAGCAGCAGCTGCGTGAACCTCAAGCGCAAAGAAGGCAGCGCATACACAGGAGGAGCGTGGACTAACAACTGTCACAGGTTAACACCTAAAGCGCGCTGTATAAACCGAAAGGCACGCAAAACGCATGCACAATATTCGCAGGACGAGTGCAAACAACTTTCACAATTCTAACTTGTTTGTGTCTGTGCAGCGTGGTCTTTTCATAAGTGTGGCCGCGGCAACAAGCGAAATAATTTTCATGCTCTCCCGAATCAAAAGTCTGGTAAGCGCGAGCGCAGAAGAGACCACGCTTTGTGGAGACGGCGCTCTCCAAAGCGCGAGAGACGACGAACTTTAGAGCAGGCCCAAATCTGACCCAACGCGAGTTCGTCGCGCTATATCGTTACTGATGGCGAAACTTTATCGAAGCTTCAGAGTTCCGAGGGCCGCTAAATAAATATGGTGTATATAAATTATCTCCTGTTAGCCCTCCGACTGAAGGCGCAATGTGGCGCAGTGATTATCACCACGCGCTGTGGTTCGAGAGGCCGCTGCTTGCATGCCCCACAAAAAAGCCACTGCTTATAGTTTTTCTGTTACAATCTCTTAGTATATCATTTAAAACGTCATATCTGTGACGGAAATACGTCAGCGAAACCATGGTGGACCCCCGAACGATACGCTTTTGTTTTAAAAAGAGCAAAACAAGTAAAAGCAGTATGTCACGGAAGGGCCTAAGCAAGCTTCACTTGCACGGTTTTCTGCTTCTGGGGACGAGCGTGTGCATTTGCTTGCTTTGCATTCAACTGTAACATACACATAAAACTTTTTTTCATTTTTGACTGTGCACCCACTGTGGAGATCTTACCAATGTCCTCAAATTAGACTAAAGATACGACTCCAGGCACCTTTGTAGAAGGCCCAACATTGGGACAATCTCAAGAAAGCATGATGCTTTGAAGGATTATGACAGCTATGGCCCGCGGCAGTGGCACGTACACGCTTATAAATGTATGCAGTCATAACAAAAATGACAAAAAAGTATACATGTCAGCAAAAC
>NW_023612086.1:0-70380 GCF_013339725.1 Rhipicephalus microplus | reverse complement strand
CATTCTCATATAGCTGTTGTTAAGTGTTCGGACCATATAAAAAAAAGCCTATAAGCTTGAGCTGCACAATTGCTCAAACTGCACCTTTCCTGCGAGAGTTGTTCTTTGAACAATTGGCCAGATAATTGACACTATTGAAAACAGCAGCCACGCATTTATTAGTTAGGTTCATATGGGATGCTAGTGCTTTTATCTGCGCCTGCTACTGCTCTTTATTACATAGACAAATGTGAAAACTCAAAGTAGAAAAAAATACATACATTTACTGGAATGAAGCCTTCAAACTATGCTAGCTTGTATGCTGGTTTTGAAATTTCAACAGGTACAATTAACACTTTACTTTAAGTGCACAGAAACGCACACAAATATTAACCGTGGCGTCATATTTGTGTATTGGGCACTATGACGCCATCAACGCCATGGTGCCCAGCCGCTAATCGGTGGCGAAGCGTTTGTACGCTTGGCACACGGCAAGAAGCTCGTGGCTTGAAGCCTTCCCCGGCAGTGCTACAAGAGGGGAAATAGCTTTTTTTTTTCTGTGTCGTGCAACGTGTTTTCTCTCCCACTATGGCTCTTCAGAAAAGGTTGTCACTGAGCCATGCTTACGTCTTAAAAGCACATATAGGGCCTTCGTAATATACATCTTTCCCGTTTCCTATCTATTCTCTCCGCGCAAAGGTACTATGCAGGCCGCCCATGCATGCATCGCTCGGGAGCGTAGGTCAGTGACCCTTCGGATAAAGTTCGCCGTTACTGTGTTGTTGGTGTAGTGGTTGCTCTGATCATCGCAGACATGCACGTCACCGATTACTTAAGCGAATATTTTAGCAACTAACAATAGGTGGCGTTTCCCGTCCCAAGAACACTGTATGATTATTAAGAACGCCTTGGTGGGTGGGGGCCTCCGGAAATGTTTACTGTCTAGTGTTCTTTAGTGTGCACTGACATCACGCAGTATGCACGGGCCTTCACTGTTTCACCTCCATCAGAATGCGACCTCCATCAGAATGCCGTGGTAGAACTGGCGACCTTCGCGTCCTCAGTCGAGCACCCTACCCACTGATCCTCCGAGGCGCACGAGATTTTAGCAAAGGTTTTAGCAAAGACAGGCGTTTACGATGCTACGATACAGATGCACCAATGCAATCGTGCCATCAGTCTTTCATTTTGTTATGTGAAGCTATTACAACCACCCTGCATAAACACACAAGCGTGTTAAGCGTATCTACAAAGTGCAATCATAAACTTGAAATTTTTTATGAGAACCAGTTGATCTTTACTCACGTTAAGAGTGCGGAAGCTTGTTTCTCCGCCCTCTCAACATATTCTCTCGTTCACTGGAACCGAGTTCACACGTGGTTGAGTGGCTCTATGTGAAGCTCTCTAAAATTTATTTGATTGAATAGGCGAGATAATGGTTTCTTAGCACGAAATATTATGCTCATTGTTTGTTTTCAACTATAAGCAAATATAGTCATCTTTCCCATTAAAAAATGGCATTTCGATTAAAAGCAGGCATGTTGAAACCCCATACAAAAATATCATGAAAGCAAACGAAAATTGTGTCATGCTTTTTTGTTTTCTCTTCTTTGACTACAAATTTCCACCATACAGTCAGAATACTAGAAGATAAATTATTTTGATATTCTTCCTCTAATGCATACATTGAAGCTTAAAATGCATGCCCACATACGTAATCACATTAGAACATTATTGTATGCTGCCATTGTATGCCCCGCATTGTCTGAAAAAAATTCTGTGTTACAAAAGTTCCAATTACCGCCCGTGCTTTCACAAGCTATAGAGATGGCCATCAGGAAACACAGAAACGTTTATGAGTGTGCTCGAACCTGCCGAATTTCAGCAGGGTACCTGTTGAATTGGGAAAACTTCCCCCGGTGTAGCTATGGAAGACATCAATGATCAAACACACCGTTCATATGAAACTCCGCCAAGTACACAAACGTTTAATGTCATTCACCTGACAGAGGTTCTACATAAATGAAGAGGAAATGAAGAGGAAAAGAACTGCTAATGCCAATATATTCAGTTCAATCTGATGAACTTTCGGTCCCGGTAATGTTTTCACATGGTAGACATGGTACATAGTGCGTACCCTACGTTGTACATCCTCGGAAATGCGGGTAATCTACCAAATTTTCAGTATTACTTTGACAAAAACGAGTGAACATATTTCTTTCTCATTACAGTGAAAAGGCTGTGTGCTTATTTCATTAAGCTGTACACTTAGCTGTAGACAAACAACATCATCTTCTTGCGTGTTGCAAAACAAACAACTCGAGCTTTACAATGGCTATAATATAGGGTGCTAAAATTATTGTCAGTAAACTTATACATATCGATTTAAACGTCTCTCTTGGTTCAATTTCAGGCGGCGTTGTACGCTACATGCCACCATGCAAGCGTTTATATAACAATAAACATGTCGTAAATCTTCACAATTCATTAACCTTTTTTTTGGCTATACCAGCAATGGTAGATCAATATGCGAGCAAGGACTTGTGCTTAATCTTACAACTGAATAACGTCTTTAAGACTTAAAATTCAGAACACCAAAGAATTAGACAGTTGTTGTCGAAGACCGGATTTTCGTGTAAGTGCGGGAAGGGGGGGGGGGAGGCGGCACGTGAAGATTGTGTCTTGTATTTCTCACAGTCTACCACGTCCGAAACTTTTTTACCTTAGACTCCTTTTCTAACAGAAAAGTACTCGAAACTGCTCGCTGCCTCATGCTGTCTCACATCAGTTTCAGATGAGCTCGACGTTATAGAGAATAGTGTGCAATGTATTCGTCGGGAGCAATGGCTGCCACATGCCGATTCATATGTCATATAGCATGTAAGTTCATGGGGAGTTTTGAATACCGTTAAGCGCTGCGGGCGTTGCGGGCGTAGCGGACGCCATATGGGGTTTAGGATAGCGTTTGTCCTGCTGCAAACCGCAACGCGCGACCACAGCGACACCATAGCCTCGCGCTTGCGGGCCATATGCGGGCCACGATCGCCGCACGCCAATTGCGGATTTTCTGCGTGCGGGCCGCGAACGCGAACGCCGACTCACGTTACGACGCATGCGCAGTGGCAGCCACCGCAAGGGCTCGCGGTGCGCTATTCTAAAATTCCCAAATGGTTGAATGTTCCCGTAAGGATATTGGCACATGCTTTGAATTACTTTAGAAATACTGTTTGCTTTCTCACCAAGGGGGAAGGAGGAACAGGAGGGAAAGGAAAGGCAGGGATGTTAACCGCCTGGAGCGACCGGTATGCTACCCTATACTGGGGATAAGTACGAGAGAGTTTGAAAGGAAGGAAAATATATAGTACCCGAACTCCACCTCAAAGCGCTATAAGTCAATATACGATTGAACAGTGTGCATTCAGATTTGCCGCAATGACATATACTATTCGTTCAAGTCCGTTCTTATGCCCCAGCTGCTAAAAGTACCCGGATTTTTTAAGAACATTGAATAGAAGTACATTGTCCTAGTAAGAACATTGATTAGAAGATTAGAAGTACTGGTTAGACACTAGATAGCCTGTAGTATGAGCAGTTTAGGGGAAATAGCAATTATACCCCTCGCTTTTTGCACAGTGACAGTGACATGCTGTACAAAGTTTCAGTCAATCAGGAACTCCTAGGAAGAAATTACTGTTAAGGGCCGCTGAACCAGACCAATACAAATGAAGACGCGACCGCGTTCAATATCAAGCTCTGCCTGGCTATCCGGCCTTACACAGGATAATTGTGAAGCGTTTGCTCTCGTAGGGGGCTGAAATACCTTGTTAATATCTGCTTTCAGAAGGATTATATGGATCCATGTATTAATCAGAAAGTCGTCAATTTTCTTGTGTTGCACTGACAACAGGTATGCGACCCTTCCTTCGGTATAATCACTTGTCACAAGCAAGAACTTAGTGTCTTCGACTAGCCCTTTCAAAAGCCACCTATTAAGAACTGTCTGTAGTTGTGTCAGTACACTACAACGTTTAACTTCAAGGCACTCAATATTCAAATGATAAGAACAATGAGATAATTATTGAATTTATGTGTGTTGTAGTAACAAATTCTAATTAGGTTGCAATTAATTATTTCTGTATCCTCAAGTCATTAGTGATTACTTCTGGCATAAACAGAGTCAAATCTCAGACTAGGAATATAGTTCAAATTCATTTTCGGTTATCTCAATCTTGAGCACAGAAAAAATCTGCTTTTCACGTTGCTTGCAAGAACGCCATTTCGTATGACTCGTCAAACCTGGTAGTGCCTTCCGAAAAGTGATCATATGCACCTGTTCACTGCAAAATTAAATTAAATGAATTCAAATTCGTCATTCAGGAGGTTCACTTCGTACAAAGTATTATATACCTTGCCCTTTCATAGCATCTACTTGATGCAAATATCAAAAATGAGAGGTGTACACAATCGTTTACATAGCGTCTTATAAGTCTAGAGCTTATTAAATTAAATGGTTTATAGTAATCAAGTGATGCTTTTGTAAGTTTTCAAATTAATGTATCCTATCGCGCAGATGCGATTGTAGTTTAGTCAGTTATTTTGAAGAAGAGGAAGAGACTCGGTTTCGTAATAAAAAAACTAGGATAATAATATTAAGGAATTAAAGCAACTTGAAACTCATTAGAATAATGTTGAGTGTAGATAGCGAAGTATTTGGAAAATTACGATGCGCAGGCACGTCGTCAAGATTGTTTGCCATTACGCTTTTTGAGGAAGCGCATGCTTCATTGGTCATGTTAAATTATCTAACTCCTTAGGGGCACATTATGGAAAAAATTGTCTTTGCGCATAAGCCCTCGTGTTATTCAAAAACAAAAGAAAACAACTTTACAGAGCCACATAAATCGAAGTGATTACAAACGCTCAAGAAAGCATGTGAATGCGAAAGTCTAGCTTACTTATTAGCATCCATGCCGTACAAACAGGGTACGAAGTTCCCTCTCCTAATAACTTCACAACTGGATTTGGTTTATAATGCAACCTTAATGATGACGCAGAAACAAGTTGTAGTGAAAACTTCTGATAAAATCTAGCATGATACAAGCGAAAACGACGTTCCAGTGCTTTTGCAAGCAGTTGTTGTACATGGCGTCACTAAGGCGCGTGCTTACATCCTATTAAAACGATGGCCCTAATCGAACACACATCCCTGAACGTGCCAACCGAAGCCTGAGTGGTGAGGCTCACGAGTTGGCTCTAAGTTTATGATCAAACATGCTTCGCTAAGCTTAAATCTGTTTACGCATCGTCACTTCAAACATGCCGCCGTAATTGCGAGTTTGCGTTGTTACTGAAACTTACTTGTATGCGACGCACGTTGTCGGGCAGAGCTCGGTCGGACAAGATTGGCTGCCAGGGACTCCTTAGTGGCATAATGGCGTTACCACAACAGCGAATCTTGTTTAATGGCGTCTCACGCCAGAGTTTGAAGAGAGAAGTCATAGCTACAAGTGTGTGCATATTAAATAAATGTTTGTGCGATGAGTGTGTTATTTAGTGCAGTTGAGAAGGAGTGTTTTAATAGTTCGGTGATTCAGCTCAGCACATTTACTCGAAAGTGACTAACGAAGTAAGGGTTTGTTTTCTTCTTTTACGAAGAAGTCACCTAAAGCAACAAGACTTTATTTTTACTGTTTGGGGAAAACCAACGTGAAAAATCACAATGAAATTAGCCTTTAATAAAAATTTAGGTTATTGCTTTTCTGTGAAGTTGTTAGCATATCCAACTCGTTTCTGTAATAGCACTTACAACACCCAAATCATTTCAAATTTTCATTCAACTCGGACGTATTCTTTTCAAAAATGGCCTTATTTTGTTGTTCCTTAACTAAAAAACGTAGCAGCAGCCGGCAACACTGATTATGCCGCATACTGGTGGGGGTGTATAAAAGAATGCTCCTTAATTACGAGAATACACATCCAAGCACCAAAACTTGTCGTTTTCAGCTTTTTGAACGATATAGTTCCATATAACTACACAACAGAAGATTTAACTAAACTAGAAAATAAACAGATCGATCATACGTAATCTTTTGAAATGTCTGCCGATAAATAAGGCTTTTATGACATTCAAATATGTAACAAAACGGTCATGCATCAGACCACTAATTAAATGATGTAAAGGATTGGAGTAGCATCTTTAAGCCTCCGCACTAGCACGACTCATTTTTAGTTAACAAATGATTATTCACTCTGGCAGCACAGCTAATCATCCGGATACCATTTGGAAACAAAGTAGAAGCAGTATTGCTGATTAACGTCTAGAACCTTGCGAATAATTTTTGGAGATAACCAGTATATATCTTGTCCAAACCGAAATTCGCTCATCGTATATGTGAAAATAATGTAGTAGCGTGTGTGTGTGTGTGCCGCAGTTATTTCCAAACCTCACCGGTCCCACATACTCCACTAAAATGAAAGATGAAACGCACGGGCGGCAAATACCCATTGGTTTGGACTTCTGTACACGACCACCCACTATAATTCCGAAAGACATGAACCGTCGGCACATTGCCCCATGACGAAAAAGTGGGAACTGCGTAATTTTATCATGGCATGTGTACCGCAGGGAACATTTTTTTAATGTATATCTGTCCAAGCGAAGCCATGCTATCTTACAGTGCTTTTTTGAGGGCTGTTTGCTGGTCGTCAGTTGTCACCGTGGTTCGTTGGCAGTTCTTAAAGGAAAATTTGTCGTAACACGTTGTTTCAGGGAATACGACATTTCATGGAGTTGTGATCGAGTGTCGTTTTGGGGTCTGTGCAAAAAATGAAATTGTGGCGGAGGGAGAGAGAGTGGGGCCGTTGTGCTATTTCCTGGCTACGCCACTGGCGTCACATCGTTGTCACGAACTGCAAGCGCGGCAAAATATGGAGATGGTGACACCTGCGCACTTAACAAAGACAAAACGAAAATACTTTCAAGTTTTAATCTTTCTTAAAAGCAGGCACTTGACAAGCGACAGCTCTCGTGAACAAGTAGTCTTTTTATTTAAGGAGGCCCTCACTTTTCTAGTCACTAATATGTCAGAAAGTTGAGCGACATTCTTTACCAATCTTCTTCACACTTTTTTCTTCGAAAGTATCATTACCAATGATGGCACGATTAACATCTTCATGTTGTGTAACTTCGGTCCATTGAGTTTGCATGCTACACTTCAAGATATCAGTGCGAAATTAAGACATTATTTGTCACAAGAAAGGAAGAAACAGTGGTTGCATACACGCAAGTAGTTGTGAAAAACGCAAGGTCATTATCATATAGGCAACTTTTTTAAAACATTTCCTCTCATTGCTAAATAAATGACGTCTGCTTTTTCATCATCGTTAGAGTATGTCTAAGAAGGAAATGTTCTGTTGAGTGTTATTGACGTTCGTGGCGATAAGTTTTTTCTAAACAAAGCATGTTTGAAAATAAAGTTACCATTCAGTAATATCCCAGAGGAATTAGTAGCCCGTGGGATGAGTAGCTCAACCAAAATGTCTGGCTGAATGAACCTCGCCAGGTTGCCCATTATATGGCAATGTATAAAGGTATATCACGGTCATCGGCCTAATAGCCAACGATAACCTAATACAGCAGCGAATAACTTGTCTTTCAGTGTCAGAATCTGGGGTAGGAGATGTACTTTACCATCTATTCAAAAAAATGTCACAGCATGTCTGCGGATTGAATTATGAGTGTGGCGAAGTGTCCGCACGTTCGTCCGTTCGTGCGTCTGTCTGTCTGTTTGTCTATCCGCCTGTGCGTCCGTCAGTGCGTCCCTCTGTGCGTCCATCCATCCGTTCGTCTGTCTGTGTGTCTGTCTGTCTGTCCATCCGTCCGTACGTCCATCCATCTAGTGAACACTCCAAGTATCGCCATCTCACATCTTTTCATCATGTATTCATCAGATACATGTACCGCCATCCAGCAGACATTTTAAGGACTAAACGAGAGGTGGCTACTCTGAAGATGACGATACGGGACATACGACCCAAGGGGTAAAGAGCTTTGCCCCTAATAAAAATTGAGAGACCCTTAAGTTTCACCTTTAGGAATTGAACGTGAGAGTGATATTCTCTTCCTAGTGCGTACTGAGTTCGAAATGGCTTGTGTCAGTGAAGCTTTCGCATACGGCTGCATTCTGTGTAATGGCTATAGCATGCTTACAAATCACAGGCAATGGTGCGCATGAAATTTCGAGCTTGCTATGCACCCACTACATGGGCTTAAGGTAAAAGGCGCAGAAACGTATGTGGTTTTTGTAATTGGGTGGCCCACTTTAAACCATGAAGTCATCATGATCAAATGTTCTGGCATTTCATCTCAATGTACGTTATTACCACGCCTTTTGACATCGATAATACCAGTTGTATAGGGAAGTTGTATTGGGAAGTTCGTATTGGGAACAACCTCAGAAGAGAGCAGCGCTTCGAGATAGGTAATAGTGCACTTCAAGTTGTAAAAGACTATGTCTACTTAGGACAGGTAATAACCGTGGAGCCGAACCACGAGATTGAAGTAACTAGAAGAATAAGAATGGGGTGGATCACATTCGACAAGCACTCTCAAATTATGACAGGTATATTGCCACTATCCCTCAAGAAGAAGGTATATAACAGCTGTATCTTGCCGGTACTTAGCTACGGAGCATAAACATGGAGACTTGCAAAGAGAGTTCAGCTTAAATTGAGGACGACGCAGCGAGCAATGGAAAGATACATGGTAGGTGTAACCTTAAGAGACAAGAAGAGAGCACAGTGTATTAGGGAACAAACGGGGGTTAAGGATATCATAACTGAAATCAAGAAGAGAAAACGGACATGGGTCGGGCATGTAGCGCGTAGACAGGATAACCGCTGGTCATTAAGGGTAACTAACTGGATTCCCAGAGAAGGCAAGCGAGTTAGGGGGAGACAGAAGGTTAGGTAGGCAGATGAGATTAAGAAGTTTGCTTGCGTGTATAAATGGCAGCAGCAAGCACAGGACCGGGTTAACTGGCGGAACATGGGAGAGGCCTTTGTCCTGCAGTGGACGTAGTCAGGCTGATGATGATGATGATGATGGTGGTGGTGGTGATGATGATGATGATGATGATGATGATGATGATGATTGGGAAGCATCTATACAGTACGCGTGCGGTTGTAAAGTATGCAACTTACTTGCACTGCATTTACAAGCGCAAGTTATTTTCACTAAACTTCCAAGCATACACCTGGCTTTGTGGTAGAATGCATGCCGAATGCGCATGGGAGTAGGATCCTCTGTCAGGCAATACAGCCTTTAGCTCTTATTCCTCTTTCTGTATAAGAAAGAAATAAACTTCAATTCAATTCAATTCAATTCAATTCGACGCCCGCTTTCACGCAGACGACCCTCGTTCGATCCCCACTCGGACTCAAACTGCCCAAGGTTTTATCCCCGCTCTGACCCATGTTTTTTTATTTCATTTTCATCGTTCTAGATTTTTGGTCACACCTAAAATGATGATTTATCGCTCACAACCAATGACGCCACCGCCGACGTTGACGCCAACGCCAGAATTTCTGCGAAACGAGCTCTTTAACGCTATCGCATTAAAAGACGAAAGGAGTCTCCCGGAATAGTTCATCTAATTTCGCACCACACCATCACCCGCAAACCTGGGAAATCGGCCTTCTTACTGTTTACGGGTGTACGTGAGCGTTGAATTCCCTTATATCATTTTGCTAAAGTTAGTTATTGAAAGACAAACACTAGTTGAAAAGGAAAAACAAAGAAAGCTTAGTTATTCGGTGCTGTCACAACAAGTATATAAGCCGTAAAAAAGAAGAAAAAAACTTGGAGCGAAAATTCAATACTTTAGCTAGCGCTGTTTTCACATGTTTGCCTGCCTTTACCAACAATTCAATGAAATGCTTAACTAACACATGCTCTTAACAGAAATCCAAGCACATGCATAACAAAGTTTTATGTGAGTATTTGCTCCTAGAACTCGAGAGTTTGAGCCACCCATAACAGAACTTGCCGCTTCTTGCAGCTTTCAATTCCTAAAGCTCTTGAATTGAGTAATGCTCCAGGCAATCACGTTAGAAACTCATCGGCTTCACTCCTACATGAGCTCCGCAATAAACAGGTTGTGTAAAAGACATAGCAATATGTTGCATTAGTTCCTAAAAGCAGGTTCACAGCACATTTCATCAGTGATCTTTCGTAATCAAGTCGAGTTGAAAGCTGAAAGTTTTTGAATTTAAACAACGAAGTCGTTATTCTACTTTTAGCTCTTTACGTGACCGCGCCGTTTGGGGTGCTGAAACCACGAACAGCAGTGCTATTTATGCCCTAATTAGTTCTTAATTCTTTACACATTTAATCTGCTAGTGCACCAAATAACCACACAACGTGGCTACTATGTAAGAATGATTGCAGAAGCTCTGTTGCGAGAACTTTCTCTTAAGTAGAGTTACTCACACGCCACGCTGTCTTGAGCGAGTGCTCGGGATGTTCGCAGAATCAATAACTTTTTTTTATCCACAATGATTTCTCGCATTTGCCTCTCTCTCATCTTTATACCTCCCTTCCCACACCCCCAGCGTAGAGTAGCAAACCAGGCATATGCCTGGTTAACCTCCCTGCCTTCTCTCTTGTTGTTCTTGTCTTTCCTTCCTTGCCCTGGCAGCACAGCCATTAGAAATTTTCACTTTTGTAACTGGTTGGCACTGTCACCCCAAGAACGCCTCCGATTTTACGGCGAGCTTGGGACAACGACGCAGAATTGTAAGGCATGCTTTCTCGCGAACGGCGAATGCAAGTGACGCGAAGACTTCCAACATACTTCCGCGCCATTTGCGATTTAATCGACCGATTTTCCAATGCCATGGGTCGAGGAGTTTTTTTTTTTCCTTTTTCGTGCCGTAAACGCTATAGCACTGTGGTCAAACACTGTGAAGAATGGGCTTTTCGAGCCGAATGTTTGGTACACTCGCGAAAAAAGGCACACGGTCGAAATTCCTGCAGTATATATTTGCTCGACAAGCGTATGACAGGTGATGATGGATGCTATGGTGGAATGAAAGGAGAGAAATAAGAACAATGTTTTTCCACAGAAATGAGCTTGAATCATGAATAGATATTTGGGAGACAAAGTGCATCAAAGACGGGTAAGGGCACAAAAATGAAATAAAATAGTTTTTAAAAAGTTGGGTGCCTGAAAAGTGTGAGGCAGCATTATCTCCTTACAGTGTAAGCAACGCTCATAGTCAGATATACCTGTCATGTCACAGATCTAGATAAATTGCGAGGATCTAAGGAAAGAAGCTTTATTGAAACATTTAGAGTAAAATACATGCTAGATTCTCAAGATGATTGCCGCCATTTTTTCTTTTTTTTTTCTTACAATAAAGCAAAGTAGTCGCAAAGCGACAGTTTTAAAGGTATAATTAGGAGACGGGGAGGTGTGTGCTTCAGAAAGAGCTTTCATTTTATGTAATCACACTTCATTAGAGCTTGCCAGTAGCGTATAAACGTGAGAAAAATGCCAGCTGCATCTTCCCCCGGGGGAAACTCTAGTAAATGCTTCGCAGAGTGGTAGGTGTGGTATCGCGTGAGTGTTTCATAATTGGGTATGGTTTGATAGTGCTTAATTTGTTATTTCGTCTTTATTATTCTTATTTATTGAATGAAAAGAAGCGTTGCCTTCAACGAGGGGTGGGACGCTGATGTTGGGTTGTGCCCCGCTACTGGTCGAAGGTACTGTTGCTTCCATCGCATCTACTCGAGTCAAGCAAAGCTTCAAGTCAAGCAAGAGCTAAGTAGTGAATCCCTTGACTGAATTCCCAACACGCGCTCCGCCGCCTATATACACACCACCCGCGTTCGATGAAGAGGAATACGGTGGAGGTGTCCGCACCCCCACTGCGCATGCTCGGCTTGCTAAGCACCTGGTGGTTTCTTATCCCTTGAATGGCTTCTGGAGCGACATTTTTGCGCGTGTCTTCCTGGGCTGGCACGAGACGCGAGCACGCGCCTCTAGGCATGAGGAAATGCAGTATAAGTCAAAAGTAGTTAATGTAGCATTGAGTACTAGCCGAAGTTCACAGAATTTTTTCATAATGTGCGGGAAGCTTTTTTGTTACTGTTGATAGCAAGCACTACATCTATGTTTGTGTTTCGAAACTTGCGCGATATATCTCCACTAATAACATTTTTTTCTGGACCTCTTGGGCACTACGTGGAATAATGATTTATTCCTTTCACGGATAGTCTTTTTTAATAAAACGTTAGAGTTTGCTCAGTAAGTTCTTTAATTTATTGTGACTGATGACCTTTATAAGTAGGAGGCAATAATGAGCTGCATCGATAATGCAAATATATAAACTTGATGCGTGATATCCGGGAACAGCTGAAAATGTCACCTCCCTGCGATCCGTGTTCAGAAAACTGGAAGCCGGAAAGATCCATCTTCACAAATCGTATAGTTTTGCCTTAACAATTCGAAGAGTCAGTATTATCATACACTTAGTTCTTCCAAGCACAAAGTGAAAACGGTAAGTCACCGCAGACGTCGCTAAGCTCTATTCGGCTCTCACACGTGCGAGCGAACAGTAAGAGCCGCAAATCCGATTACTATGCCGTAAGTACTCAAGTCTCTGTTTCTCGTTGCCTGTCTTACCAGATTTCTGCGACCATTGCTCACTCACGCGATCCTTGAAGGAAGACAGCGTGTCCGACCAAACAAAACTTTTTTTCCCGTTGTTATTCGCACATGCATCATTCCTGTTGTTTATGGTTAGACTGAAGGCATTACCTTTGCACCCAGTTTATGCAGCGCACCTTCTTACACTGTGGAATGTGACAGAGGCCAAGCGTGATCAAACTTGCGTTTGTATACATCGACTCAGCCTGTAAGATGTCGTGCCTCGAGAGATAGCCGAGTGCTTAGAGCATCCAGCCGAGGTAAAGCCACCCTAACGATTCCCTCAGACAAAAAAAACGACCGCCTATAGGTACTCACAAATAACGATCATCGTCGGCAGACCTCCTCATTCAGAATCACTGCCCGTTGCTGCTAGAGGATTATATAGATGTGCAGGTAAACGAGTGGTCTGACGCCGTTGTATTTACCCCGCTATGTTTTTGCTCGTCTTTGACCGGGTGTTTTGTTTGTCTGGGAGGACATACGTGCGGTGTCTTGAACATGCACGTGGATGCAGGCAGAGAACTCATAGAATGACATACCAAACAAAAATTGCGATATGAAGATTGACAGCGCCATAAGCTTTATGTGATTTGTTTATCCCTGTTTTAAACGTCGCTGTTAAAATTTCTATTTAATATGGCAATGTATCTGGACAACAATAAACAATTTCGAGGCACACCGCAATACCACCACTTTTTCTGAATATCAGACGCGTATATTTTGAATGAAATGGCATCGGAAGCATCTCACGGTTATTTTAAGGCGTAGAAAAAGTTCACTGATAACACACATACTAGCGAACTTAGTGTTCATATTAACCAGTTTTTTTTTCTTCTTTTCGCTTCGGTTTTCTTGCACATTAAACAGGAAAAAATTTACACAAGAACATGATTCATACTCTCATAAAAAATTAGTCAACGATGATGCTTGATTGAAAAGAACAAAACAAATCATACTTGTCTGGACGCGTCTGAGGCAAGAACAAGGCGTAAATATTTAAAGACAATTTGACTGATGATACTGCCTCTTCTATACATATCCCATCATTCTCCAATATTAGTTTTGTAATCCGGAGAAGACATCGAAAACATTGGCTGTGCCATAAGACAGTTATGCCTGGGTGTGGTTACAGTGAATGCCATGATTAATATTGTTGTTTAACTCGGTTATCTGCAAGGTTACGCTTCTCGAGGCATGCGGGGCTCGTTCTTCCTCCATCTTCTCTACTCGTAGCTGCCTCCTCTCGGTTTCGTTCCGATGACGAAGCCTGGCTTCTTCCAGTATCTCCAACTCTCTTTTCTTATCTGCGGACAAATCCCACTAAGCTGCCCTTTCTAAGATGCAACGCGTATTGCTCCTCGGTTGCAACGCAGTTTCACCGGCTCCTCTTCAGACGTCATGCCAGGTGGCTTAGCGAGAGACGCTGCCGGTGGTGGCAGTTGCTAAGCAACGGCCCAGCTCGTGAATCAACAGCCACAGTGAAACGGCGAGAACGTAGTTAATGTTGCTCTCGATGTGAAAGCTGCGACTACTATTCTTAGTCCCATATATGAATTTACGCACACGGCGACTACTGCACAACAGCGCTTTTTATATGAATCTAAGTGCATGAAAATAAGTATGGGCGGCTTCTCAGTTCACCTTCAAGATCAGCGTTAATTGAGAACTGATGGACTATAGAAAGAAAGAATATAAGAAAGGTAGGGAGGTTAAGTAGGCTAAGTCCAGTATGCTACCCTACACGTCGGGAGAGGGGAATTGGGGGATGATTCATCCATTTACTCAGGAGAAAATCTCGGGTGCGTGGTCTTCAAGTACACCAGCCCAGAATGCCCCACGAGCCCTTCTGCAATGCTTGAGGGCAACTTCACTGAGCAACCACCTGTGAAACTCTGCACTGTGTGTGCAGCGTGCATTTGCTCTGTTTTTCGTTTCTACTGATTTTCCAAGTTGAGCTGGCGGATAAGGCCTGGGAGACCCTCGACTAAAGCTGCCTCCATATGACTACATATTTCATTAATGTTGTTTTCTGTTCTGTTGCTAATCATCATCATCATCATCATCATCAGCCTGACTACACCCACTCGAGGGCGAAGGCCTCTCGCATGATCCGCCAATCAATCCGGTCTTGTGCTTTTCGTTGCTACATTATACCTGCAAACTCTTTAATCTCATCGGCCCTCCAAACTTTCTGTCTCGCTTCCATGCGTTTGCCTTCTCTGGGAATTCAGTCAATTATTTATTGACCAGAAGTTATCCTTTTCACGTGCTATGCCTCCAGCCTATGTCCATTTCTTCTTATTGATATCAACTATAATATCCTTAACCCCGGTTTCCTCACTGACCCACTCAGTTATCTTCTTGTCTCTTAAGGTTACACCTACTATTTTCTTCTCCATCGCTCGCTGCATCGTCTTGAATTTAAGCTGATGGACCCTCTTTGCAATCCTCCATGTTTCTGCACCGTAGGTAAGTACTGGCGAGATGTAGCTGTTACATACCTTCCTCTTAAGTGTTAGTCGCAGACTATCCTTCATGATTTGAGAATGCACGCCGAATGTGATCCACCCCATCTCTATTCTTCTAGTTATTTCACTCTCATGGTTCCGCTCCGTGGTTCCTACCTGTCTTAAGTACACATATTATTTTAGAACTTGCAGCGTCTCTCTCTCTATCACAAAGTGCTGCTTTGTGCAGAGGCTGTTGCACATTACTTACTGTTGCTTATAAAGCCACTCATATACAAGAAGTGCAGACAGACACGTGTGAAAAAAATGAGCCTCTCCTCCCGGCCTCCCTATGATGCGTTCAAATTTCCATGAGCCCCGAAAGCGATCTCTTCCTGTATTGAGCGTCGCAGCGGAAATGAACATTGTATGTCTTAGTAAGGTCATCGAAACTTCTGGGCGTTATATTTCGTTTTTTTTTTCTACCGCAGAGTTCATATTCTGCAGAAACAGGGGCAGAGTTCATGAGATTTAATAACTGTTAAATTGTCTATTCCTTCATCTTCCCCGTCCGTGATCTCCTTTGCCGTTCAACATTTTGGTTTGTTCACTTTTCTTTTTCCGTGAAAATCACCATATCTTCCCAAAACAACGTTAGCGATGTTCGTGGGGATACGAACACAAGAAGCAAGCGTAAAGCTCCAGCCTCAAGCTCTAGGCGAAATTGATTCTACGTCGAAACATTCGGACGAAGTCAGTCGAGCCGTCCCACGAGTACACCAATGCTATCAGCCCCTGCCTTTCCTCTATACATGCTATGCTCTGCGGACCCATCGTGGTGGCCGCGCTTATTGTTCCCATGAGTCATACGCTAAGGCCTCGGTCGTCCAAGCTTCGGAGTCTCTCGCCATCGTAGACTGCCGGTTACCGCCACTAGCGTGATGTCCCCCCCCCCCCCCCTTCCCGGAAAGCAAGAGACGGGGCAGACCTCAAGTCCTCATTTCCTGATGGTCCCGCTTACTCGGGAAACTGGACGCCGGATGGGCATGACTGCATGTGGTCTCCCCTGCATCGCCCAAGCGGCCAGTGTTTACGCGAGTGACTTCAACGAATGTCGTATATGGGATCATTTTATGGGTGCTATAATGTCTACGTGTAACTTGTTCGTTATTCCACGCACGTAGCAGTTATAGCTATTGTGCTAGACAGACAGACAGAAAAAACTCTCCATTACATATCCTGGGTGCCAGGCACAGGGTTAGGTGTCAACTCGGCCGCCTTCCCTCTTAGAGGCTTCCTCGACACCCTGAACTGCCTAGAGTTACTCCGGGCAATCTAGCAGTGAAAAGCATAGATGAATAGCGTGCAGAATCGCGAGTTGGGCGAGTTGGTGGATGTTTATCGTGGAATATTTTACAGCGCAACGGGTTAGATATGGACAGAGAAGGGAACACAGCGCTTGCGTTCTCATTACTGTGCATTAATGCCTGTAATTTTCTTGGTATATCTTGGAAGATAGGTCAGTTCGCCACAATCTGCTGAGATGTGTATTTCTGGATATATACCAAGCAATAATGTCCAACGCTTATACGACTTGGTTTTTAACTGTCTCCATAAGACTGCAACCTAGTGAGTTCTGGATGACGTGGTGCATAACCACACTCTGCAGTTTCTTATGTTCAGTAGCATCGCTGAATGTACTCATTCGGTCCTCCCACTCCGGCGCATCTTTCAACTGACTAGATCTTCCACCATTCGTAAAGCAGAGAAAACGCCTGGGGAACGAGCACAGACACAGTAGAGACACTGATGTGAGCGTCAACGCACACTTCGTTATACGTGCTTTGGCGCCTTTGTGAAGCCAAGGGAAATGGAGGAAAAGGATGAAAAGTGACTCCTGCTGGCGTGGCAGCAGAGATCTCACTTCGCTGCGAGACTGACCTAGAAAGTGTCTCCGCTACGCAGCGATCTATGATCGACTAACAGAGGACTGTCCTTTTCCCTTTTCCTCTTCAGTTCCCCCTTCCTTTCTTCTTTCCCCAACTTCCCCGCCTTTCACTGTGTGCTTGTTGTTCCAGTTTTCCTCCTCCTCCCCAAGCCATGGCTCTAATGGAGCCATTAGTTGGCACCTCTTAAATGGAGAGAGCGCTTCTAAGGTTCGTCTTGACGCTGCTGTTGCTAT
Source organism: Rhipicephalus microplus (assembly GCF_013339725.1). Lineage (NCBI taxonomy): Eukaryota > Metazoa > Arthropoda > Arachnida > Ixodida > Ixodidae > Rhipicephalus > Rhipicephalus microplus. Next base: position 53,056 of record NW_023612086.1, on the reverse strand, counting down.
AGGCATTTTACCTATTTCTTGTTCCTTTCGTTTCTTTTCAATTAGCCTAATTTTCTTAAGATCTCTCAGTACGTGGATGACACAGACTACGTGAGCTGCCACTCCATGTTTCACGAGCCATTTTCAACAGGAGGAGCAGGAAAAATCAGGCAAGATTTATCTTCGCGTAGAAACCATTCGAAAACCAGGAATCTTGCAAGCATACGGCGCAAAAGCCGGCTTGAGCGAAAACGTAAGGATAAAGTGGGAAGGGTCCAAACATGGCAGTTATTGAAGAATCTGCTGCGCTGAAGCCTAATCGAAAATTTGCGCCGTCTCAGTCGTCACTGTATGACAGATAAGAAAGTGGACTCGGTTTTTAGCTTTCCAGATATATAACCAAAGAGAGTAACCTTTATGCGGCTTTTTTAATAAAAAATATCATTTACGCATGTACAAGAATTGCTTCAAAAAGTAGCAAGCGTTGGGTTCTTGAAGACATTCATGTAGGGCTGTCGTCACAAAAAAAATGTATCATTTGCCACGAATAAGACTGACATTGCATGTAATTAGTTCGTAGATATACGAGCTTATTAATGTATATAAGACTGAATGTTGACAACGAACTACTTGAATTTCACCGACGCAGTAACCACTCAATTCATAAGAAATTCAACACAAAGAGGTTCATCCGTTTGCAACGTCATGGATTTCAGCATTTGTGTTTCATCATAGACAAAGGACATATCTGTTTTCTATGCCACTATATTTTTATCTCAAGTCACAGTAATCCCCTGAGCTTCATGTTTTGTTGTTGTCGTTGTTTGTTCTTGCTGTTTTCTTTAAGCCCCTCCGTGTGGTAAGAACAACGCTGACATTAGCTGATCGTGGTGCATTATTACGAACGCTATAGCGTATGTACAGACAAACGCAAGCACGAAGCACTAGAGATAAGCATTGGCAGAAAATGCGCTCTGCCAGCAGCCAGACGCCCCAGGCGGCATGTGTGGTCAAACAGAGATTGAAAGCGACGATACCTACTTTCGCAAGATAGAGTTATATGTGGGGTTTAACGTCCCAAAACCTCCATATGATCATGAGAGACGCCGTAGTGGAGGGCTCCGGAAATTTCGACCACCCGGGGTACTTTAACGTGCACGCAAATCTGAGTACATGGACCTACAACATTTCCGCTTCCAACGAAATTGCAGCCGCTGCAGCCGGGATTCGATCCCGCGACCTGCGGGTCAGCAGCCGAGTACCTTAGACACTATGGATTACCGCGGCGAGGCTACTTTCGCAACCAACACCCCAGTTTTTTTTTCTTTTTTCGCAATCCAGCGATCAATAGATCTTCGCGACAAGTCAAAGCGACAAGAAGAGAAAGCAAATGAGAAAAAAAGAACACAGAGAATGACCGATTGGGTGTGAGTTCCGGTTCTACTTTTCCGTCTTATATGGCACGACGTGAAACCATCTGGCTACGTCAGGCAGGAATGGTTTCTCGCGTATTCCATTGCGTGGTCGACCACTGGATTCTCCTTCGAGCTTGAAACATTCGCCCCCAGCCCTTCCATTTTTTTTTCGCTTTACGTCAGCCGCCCTTTCCCTTCTTTCACAGAATGACACGAACAGTTGTTCCGTTGCTGAGCTATATGTGATTCACCTCTCCCTCCAGAGCGCCTTTACGACGAAGCTCTTGAGGCGTGGTTCCAGTGGCGCTGTAAGTGATGAGCGCTGGGCCTAAAAGAAAGAAAGCTGAGAGAAGGTGAGAAAGGGCGAAGGGATTTCATGCGTTTTTTTTTTTGCTCGACCACCCTTGTTTTTTATTGTTTTTTTTTCTTCTTGGCGAGCGCCCACACAATGGTTTGTTGTCCTTTGTCTCAGCAAAACAGCACCAACTCTTCGAGTTGCAGCTTTCTCGATGCCTATGCTTGCGCTTTCGAAAATGTTCTGCTCCTTGTTCGGTAGTTATTTTGACTTGGGGGCTATGAAAGTGGGTCAAACGTTAAAGTTATAGACAAGAATAAAACTAAAAAATTTTTTTCTGGGAAGGGGGGTGGGGGAGTGACGCTGTTTTAGCAAAATAGAAAATAAAAACGTGAGGTTGCGGGACTGCCACGTCAGCAGAACCAAAAATGGAGGGCTGGCGTTTACTTTATTTACTACAGAAAAGCAAAAAATTGGAATATGGGAAGGCCGATTGAAGGCTAGTAAGTGCTGACAAATGGTTCAGATCATTTTCGCTAAATCAGGTCTAGAGCTCTGGGCACGTTATACGTTTATTGCCCCGCATGATTGCAATTCGAAGTCACAAGGAGCTGCAGTGTATAATTGACCTACATCTTTTTTGTTCATTTCGAGTTAGCCTTCTTTGTGCCACTTCTACATTCTCGTTCTGAACCAGAGGTCACTATTTTGACCCTTTCTGAGAAAAATCAAAGTATTTTTTTCATTGTCCCGTCTTTTATTTATCGATGAAAATGTGCCACGAATCCAAGTGCAGCTTCTAGGTGAAGCCAGAAGCTTTCGCTAAGACAATTTTCTCAATACATTGTTTAGCTTACATATACAAGTATTAAATCGACGGATAGCGAAAGCATGTCATCGAAAATTTTACCCCTCGACATTCAGTGTTTGCTTGGCTGACCTTTTGGCTGCTTGCTCACAGCAAAAACCAATTTCAGTTTTTTTGCCCAAGGGCTGACATTAGTTGACAGTAATGCAAACGCAGGTTCGTATCCATTATTGTTGTTTTTATTCGGTGTGTATGTATTCGCATTCGGACAAAGAGGAAATATGGATGTAGCAAGCTGGAAACTGCCACTTAGAGCAGCAGAACGCCTTTCTTCTCTATTCGGGAGTAGGTAATCGATAAGGGAGATGAAGATATGTATAAAGCGAGGACAATAAAATAGTACAGTAATAAATAATGCAGGCGAAGTTATGAACAAAGACATCGCCAAATACTTTTTTTATCTTTACAATGTAGATTTAGATAAACTTGTCATTCGGGTTGCAAACGTATAACAGCGCCTCCGCGAGTGCTCGAATGCGCACTTCCGAAAGCGTCACATTGCACGGTTCCGCCGGTATAGCTCCAGCCATGCGGTGAAAAAAAAAGACAAGAGAGTGAGAAAGTTGCTCCATACATGTACGTGCTCATGCACCCGACAGGGCCGCACCCATGAGCCCGGTTGGTTTTAGAGGCATCCCAATTTAAATACGCTTTGCCCAAGGAACCGGAAGCAGGGGCTTCCTTTGTTTGCCTCAAACACAACAAGCTCAACATAGACGGTGCATTAACTGTTTTTTTTTTTCGAGGAAATGCGGAAATATGCATCCAAGGAGGGAACCGAGCCGATACTATAGGCTGCACCACCTTTATTGTCGCCTTCTTTTCTCTGTGAAATTTGAAAGAGAAAATTAAAGTTAGGCAGCGTTTAAATCTGGAAGACTTGTATACGACTAAACAACATCAAAGATAAGGATTCTTGTTTTCACATGACCCGACATTTATAGGTGTCTCGTGTCAACGAACTGCGCCTAAAAAGATTCTAATACTTGCCTGCAATTTGATTTCGTTATATAAATCCGTCGCTATATAATCCGGCAGCCGTTGAGCAATTGAAACCACTTAGACTGAGCCGTCCTGGCCAAGGCCACTTTTTTCCCGTTAGGTTCGTATTATCTTGCTATTCGCCATTGAAAATCTTTAGGTGTCCATGGGCTCCAGAAAGCTTTTGTGCGTTTGAAGGTCAAGGCAAGATTTGAACGTTGTGTGGTATGGTATTTGCTTCGGTGTTGCGGGAACCTTTCTTCATTTCACAGCAGCGCAGTTGCCTACCTTGGCCTAGGGTAGCATCGCAAAATGTTTCATGATAGCATCGAGAAAACAAAGAAAGCTACGTCGTTCCAGACGCTATTGCGAAGACATAGCCAGGGGGTAGTCACACAAAGCTGACCCTTCTCTCTTCCATGAAAGCCGTTGACAAACTTTCTATTATCGTGGATTCTATTATCGTGGAAGCCATTTCCCTACATGTGAATGCGAGACACGTTGTGAAGGCCCTCATAACGTTGTATAAATAGCAACGAAACTTTCGCAAAGAGAACTGACCTTCTTTTTTTAAGTGGTGCCCCAAGCGCGTTTCATGCCGTTGAACTTTCAGCCTTGAACGGTTGCTTAGGGATTTGCGCAATAAGCGTGACACATTATACGAAATAAGAGGAAACACTTTTGCGTAAATATGCGTGGCTGTTGAAAAGATCAGAACATTTTTTTATTCGTCTCAATGCAAGCGCAGGTGTAGTGTAGTTGTTGATTCTGAAATATAGTTATTTATGTCGTTGCGTATAACCCCCAGGGTTTGATGCTTACATATAACAAAAAGTGGGAATAGGTTGACCTTGCCAAGAAACGACCACATCTGAATAAAATCTGAAAAAAATAGCTTTAAGCTTATACGATCACGAATGATACTTTCGTTTTATTTTCTACTCATCACAAATGATATTCAAGAACTTTTGCATCGCCCTGATGACGAGGCGGGCGTGCTGCAGCCCATCGCTTATGAAGATCAAGCGCAGATGGAAGAAAGAAATCATTGTAGCAGACGCAATTAAGAGAGAGATAGAGATAAAAAATGCAAGGAAAGGCAGGGAGGTTAACCAGACGCACATCCGGTTTGCTACCCCTGCACTGGCGAAGGAATGAAGGGGAGAAAAGAGGTTGGCACAGAGATAAGAAGGTACACACAATCACGAGCACACTCGGGGGAGCACACACACTCTACAGGCGGTCGCTCAGGTTTGTTGACTTGTAATAAAGTAGGAGTGGCTTTAGTCGCTTTCTGCGCACTGAGGTAGATGCCCAAGGTCCTAGATTTTTCTGCACACAAAAGTGGTCTGGAGTCAAGTTGATTCAAACTATCCGGAGTTGACATCGCTGTGTGTCGTACAAGCGCAGCTGCACAGGACGTGATCATGGCCTCTTCAGCTCCGCAGTAAGTCGCATGTAGAAGGTCTGCCATACCAATGCGAAAAGAGTACACCTTTGTGAATGCAACACCCAACCAAAGGCGGCATAACAGTGCCGCATCGTAGCGCGAAAGTTGTGATGGTAGCTTATCTTGAGCGAAGGATTCAGTTCATAAAATTGACACCTTTAAAAGCTGGTATACGACCAGAACGTGCGTGTAAAATCTCGAGCCAGCAGGTAAGTTTCTTGCTGCATCATTCTTTGATAGAGGAATCGGGACCACACGGGTTCCTTCATGGGCTGAGCGGGCTGCAATCATCGGCTCATTGATTTCCGGTAATACCAATATGTCCAGGCAGCCATGGATATATAATATCATGCCCTCGTGCTAGAGCTTCATGATGGCAATGTCTTATTTCATGTACCAATTGTTCATGATTCCTCCTACGCATGGCAGACTGCAAACTCTGAAGCTCTGCCTTCGAATCACAGAATATGACCCATTTTCCTGGAACACTCTTGAAGGAGATATTGTAAAGCAGCCATTATAGCAGCAAGCTCTGATGCCGCAGATGTAGTCATATGCGACAACCTAAATTTGATTGTCAATGCTGCAGCCGGAATTACAGCGGCACCTGATGAGCTGCTGGGCGAGACGGACCAATCAGTGTATACCTGTGTTCGCTCAAGTACAACTCATGTAATAAAAGCAGTGTTGCTTGCTTCAATGCTACTCTGGAGCGATTGTTTTTCTTTTGATACCCGGAATTTCTAGAAGTACTTGCGGGTGGTCGAGGCACAACAAGGACATGCCATTCTCGTAGCTGGCGTATATCTGATGGAATGCTGTTTAGGTGCTGGCTATGACGTCTGAAACGTAGCACGTGGTCTTCCGGAGGGTAGAAGGGCGAAGTGGTGGGGTCGGAGACACGGCTAGCATGTCGAATGTGCGCGCTGAGGCAACCACAACTCTATATGTCCTGACCGCATGGGTCTTTGGCAAGCATGATTGCGGCATAAATAGAAGCGCATCGGGCAGTCCTGGGCAGATACGCAGTACCTGACCTGCAACTCTCCAATGAATGAGTATGGGATTTGCAAGTGTTTCAGTACCGGCAAGCTGTAGCGCAATAGACCCAGAAATAGGGCCCTTACAGCTGTAGCATGGAAAGCCACAGAAGTTCCCTATGCTTTCCCGCACATGAATTTCATTTATGCACAATAGATAGCAGTCTCTTTTCAAGTACGCACAACGCGGGCTCCACGAAAGATTCTATCGATTATTATGCCCAGGAAACGATGCGTCCGTGCATTTGACACTCTGCCCATTGATGTAAACAGGGTATGGCGTCATTGGTTTGCGTAAACGCCATCAACGCGCATCACGTTTATAGGTAGGCCTTGTTTTGAAGGTAGGCTGTTGTGAAGGTTGCTGCCCGCTGTATTCGCGCACGCACCTGAGGGCGAGTAACTGCAGCACTCCAGAGGCAAATATCATCAGCGTATATGGATAGGCACACCGACTGTGGCAGAACCTTCACCAGACCAATGAGGGCAACATTGAACAATTTGGGGCTTAAAACACCTCCCTGAGGTATTCGCAGTAGTTGTAATGTTCAGCAGTTTTACCTCATCTGTTTGCACAAAGAAACCCCTGCCAGATATATAATCTTTTACCTATTGAAACATTCGTCCACCAATGCCCATCGCTGCGAGAGAAGTGAGGATGGCATCGTGAGCTACATCATCATATGCACCTTTCACGTCAAGAAAGAGTGCCACTGATAAGCGCTTGCGACTTTTTTCTTGCTGAACAAACGGCGATAAGTCAAGGAACATTCGATGGAGGAGCGGCCCCGACAAAAGCCTGCCATGCAAGAAGGGTATTTGGTGTATCGTTCCAAGTACATTCAAGACGAAATACATCATTCTTTCCATCACTTTTCCGAGGCAGCTTGCGAGGGCAATAGGTGGATACGCTGTCAAGTTCAATGGTGATTTTCCCGATTTGAGAAGTGGTATTAATCGACTTATTTCCATTCTCGGGGAACACTGCCGCTGAGCCAGAAGTTGTTGAAGCATGTTAAAAGTTCTTCTGGCTTTTTGTCCAAGGTGTCCCAAGGCACTATAAGTAATACCATCAGGACCTGGTGATGACGTGCGCTTAGAAGCGACTAATGCACTTTCCAGTTTTTCCATGGTGAATGGAATGTCTATTTCTGGTAATCGCGTCTCAGGAACGATGACGGCGTCGATGCTCATCATAATATTCCCGGCAACTCTCGTGCAAAATTCTTCAGCCACCTCGAGTTCTGTTTTTCCATGATGAAGTGCCAAAGCTTTAAAAGGGTGCCGTTGTTGCGGAGAGGAGCGAAGACCACGAACTGTTCTCCAGATATATGACAGCGGTTTATGAAGGTCTAGAGATTCGCAGAATGCTTTCCAGCGTTCACTCTCCAGCTTGTAAATGTGTCGTTGAATCTTTTTCTGGAGCCGTTTGCTTCCCTCAGGTCGTAAATTGATCTTGTGCGTCTGTATAGTCGTTCAGCACGCCTTTGTATAGCTCGTAATTTTTCCAGTTCGATGTCGAACTGTGTGTTTTAGACGAAAATGGTAATTTACAATTGGACGCTTGCATAGCTTCCGCGATGGTATTTTCCATGCTGCAGGCAAGGCCTTCTTGGCAAGCGTTCTCAACACGCGATGTAAACATCGACCAGTCTGTGCCAATTACAACACCGGATGAGAAATTTTTTATGATACCATCGATCTTCACGTAGGTGGGTATGTGATCACTTCCATGAGTCTCAATATCGCAAACCATTTAACTTTGTGAGAGAAGCACCGTGACACCAATGTCAGGTCAAGGCAACTGCCATACGTGAGACCCCGCAGATAAGTTGGGGTACCATCGTTCATGATGGAAAGGTCGTAATCGGAAGCGAATGTAACAATGTTCCGGCCCTGGCATGACGCAATTAAGGTGTTCATTGTACGCATCAACTCAAATAACACCTACTTTTCAATGTAAGCACTGTCATTTCCATCGTCAACCTTTAAAAGATGCATAAAGCAACGGCTCGTTAAGGAAAATCTTTCTTACCGCGCCTTTGTTTAACGTACCATGAGTAAGCTTGATTTTGTTGCTTCTGGCATAACAACTAAGTCTGCTGTTATTAGTTGCTAATCGTTCTCTTCCGGATGAGCCTACCAAGAGATAGAGTCTTCAGAGTTGATTGGATAAAAGATCTTCCACGTCTTTCAAGCTTGTATTATTCTCGAATTCATTCTGTTAATTATCTCGACTATTACAAATGTCTCGAATTATAGTGCGTGTAGGGTGATAGATAAGTAAAGACTTTGAAAGGCCCTCTTATACCTTTCAAGAACTGCCTTAAATTGTTTATATATTTGTCTGAATTTTATTTTATTATCTATCACCTTCTTGGATGATTTATATAATCTAGCATCTAAAACTTCTGAGAAAGCTTCAGCGAAGGACTAAAATTGGCGTCAGGTTCAAAAATCGTGTACGTACCTATTCTACTGCTTTTTGTCTAATCAGAAAAAAGGAGAAAACGGAGGAAATTACGATGACGGTGGAATAAAGTTAAATAGTCCTCTAGTGTACTCAAGTTATGCTGTTGTACGCCGTATACACGCATTGACCGAAAGCAACGCGAGTCATGGAGTACGTTCTCACCTAAAAAACAGTTAATTCTGATTCACACGGTACACGTTCTGAAAAAAAAAAAATGTTCTAATAACGGCGAGTAGCCCAAAATGTTCCCCTTTGGATCAGGCAAGCATCCGCATGGCTTCTGTTATCGTGAAAGAAAATAAAATAGCGCTAAGAAAAGAGCATTTTTCATATTTTATAGAAGTATCTGCTAAGTAGCTGCTTCGGAATTGCCCGTTTGCAGGCTCCACGTTTTGTACAGAAATCCAGCAAGCCCCTAATCCTAATTAAGAATAAGATACTATTTCATCAACGAGACATTACTCTGGAAAACTTGCCTTCCGTTTCTCTGTACGTTCGCGAAGTAGCTGTGAATACATCCTGGCTAAGCGCGACAGCCAGAGACGAAAGCTGGAAAGAAAAAAAAGGATTAAGACGGACTCAAGGCGTCACTGACTGCGAAGTTTATTGGATGAGCCACGCGTATACAGCACGCCGACCAACCTGACGAAATCGCTGCATACCCAGCGCTTGACAAAGACACGTGTCGTTATGGAAGACACGGTATTGAAACTGAGAGGTTAGGGAACGAATGCACGATGTGCAATGTTACCTCACTGCACGCCTGCCTAATCTTTTATTAACGCAAGACGACAAGTGTCTCTCATCAGCCAGATTATAAGGGTCTTTCCCAGCTGTTGCACGTCAGTATCCTCCCCTTGTCAAGTCTTAAGTGAGACAGACCCGCTGGGCGGGACAAGTTAATTAAGCCGGCGTGTTCAGAGCGCGCAAGGGCGAAGTAACCGGAGCAACTGCTATAAACAACGCAGCTCAAGTGTAGGTAATTATGTATCGCCGGGTCAGCAAGATGCACGAGCGTCATTGGGAAAAACATCCGTGACCAGTCGGGGTTTTTATTATTTTTTTTCCTAAGCGCAAAACTACTCGACCTGCCTTTTACCGTTGACATTTCGGTTCGTGGCGCTATCCCACTAGAAACGCGAGTTCTCATAATTGTTGGGGTAAATGAATGTGATATAGCAGTTTTGCTGATATTAAATCGGAAGCATTTCTTTGCCTGATGCACACACCTTGAGTGTTTATATATATCTATCTATCTATCTATCTATCTATCTATCTATCTATCTATCTACTATCTATCTATCTATCTATCTATCTATCTATCTATCTATCTATCTATCTATCTATCTATCTATCTATCTATCTATTTATCTATCTATCCATCTATCTATCTATCTATCTATCAATCTATCTATCTATATATCTATCTATATATCTATCTAGCCGCCTACATATGGTTGCTCTCATGATCGCCTCCTCAACTTGGGATAGAACAACAATCATAGTATGGGAGGGTAAAGGGTTTGACGAATATGTTGGTTGATCATGACATTTTTAACATGAAAATTTGTGACGTACGTCGTCAACCCTTTCCTTCTAACGTGTGTATACCCGCATACCATTGGCCGCGGTAGGCGAGTATACGCCACAGTTTCTATATACCCACAATGACGAGAACAGACATAGTAATTTAAATTTTCTAAAGCGTTAAGATAATCTGGCGTTTGCAGCGTTGACCCCGACTACTGAAAAGAATAAACATCAGGGTCCCAGCAAGAATCGAACCCAAGCATTATGTGCGGTAATCAAGTATTATACCACAGAGCCCTGTCTCAGAGCTTCTATTGTGAAAAGATCCTATGTAACGTAATGTTCGTGAAACGTGAAATGTAGTCGTAGTGCTGGCAATCTCATTTTGTAAACATTACTTATGTACTGCAATAACACGTGTGTCACGTCTGGTAACATCCATTCACTGAAGTAGGTGCGTGGCAGTATTCAGAATACGATCCTCGCAAGCACAAGCGCTTCAGTTGACTACATATCAGCCTAAGACTTCTGGTGTTTGTAACACCCATGTTGCTGTTGACATTGTTACGCAACTGTAAATAACGGGTTATATGAACATACGCAGCTGTTCAATATATGTATGTGCGTACATTTGTACATATCTTAAGCGTCATTCCTAAAGCCTCGCTCAATAAAAAAAATACGCGACCAATCCCCTTCTCTCCACATGCTTCGCTAACATCAATTTCCATGGTACATGCCGACATGTGACACCTGTGACTGCGCAGAGGACTTTCTCCCATCTTCTCTGCGAGTGTCCTCGCTTCAGCGTGCCAAGAACAGAACTATCGAAAGCTTTAGATAGACGCGACAATCGCCAATTGTCGGAAGAATGGTATTAGACCTGGCCGAGACCGTTCCCTGCACGCCAGGCATTGAGAGCGTCGTTGCGCTTTCTGCGGGCAAGTGGTCTTGGAGACAGACTGTAAGCAGCGTCGTGGTCGTCTGACGACCTTCTCTCTCCTTTGTTTTACAACTTCTCTTTTCTCTGATCTTATATTCCCCCTTACCACCCTTCCCCCGTACAGGGTAGCCAGCCGGTCTGAGACTGGCTAACCTCCCTGTCCTTCCTCTTTCATTCCTCCTCCTCTTCCTCCATGGTACATGAAACCTGCCTTTTTTAGTCACAAAATATATCCACTGGCCCAGACTCTTGAAAAGCATGCGTTGGGCCGACATAGTGATAATTAACCAGTGATAATCGAACTTGGGTGTTTGGTTCTGGTGTGGAATACGTAGGCAATCAGCCATTCAGTCATGAATGTTATACCTTTTTTCACACTTGTTAGACACAACATGTTTAAAATACTCCCCAAAAAGTACAGCTACTCCTAGGCTTTTCCCTTCATAAAACTCAACGTATCCTAGGCTTTTGATAAAGACTCACGTTCCCGCCTACACACGCTCTGCGGGTCACGCCGTGTTGTGTTCGTGCAAAGGTTGACGCCCAAGATCTACGGTCCACTTCTCTCCGACACGTCCGATTTCACAGAATGGCTTGGTGAAGTCGAGCAAGCTCCCTGTCTTTTAATTCTCCTCTCTCTTCTTCTAACACTCTCCCTTGACGGGTGAGTACCGCATTGCTATTTAGATCGACACTTTTTACATTGTCTTCGCTGCATGTTTCTAGGCAAGGTGTATGCATCTATCGTTTGTAACAGTTACAAATCGCTCAAAGCATTCAGATCAAGCGAAAAGCAGAAAGCTGCAGTAAAAGCTGGCTAAATTCCACTCGCAGAGTATGCTTTCATAGCATACCGCCATTTATGCCAGCCAAGTGATGATACATACAATATGATATAACCTAAGGAATTGCCATCTTTAGGGGCGAAGCTCCTTATGATCGAGGACAATCCCTCGTCCCTTTGGCGTACCCAGTAGCGTCTCCCTTCTCATACAATGCACGGCGTTGTGTGTTTACGTCCTTGGAAATAATACCACTAGGCGGCATTATAGGTTTTTGTATAGTTGACGATTTTGTAGAGTTGGCGGATGGACAGACAGACAGATGGACGGACGAATGGACGCACAGACTCATGGACGGTACAAGGACAGACTCACGGACGAAAGCTTCGTCCCACTCATGATCCTTCACTCCGTGGATATGCTGTCAATTTTTTCATCATCAGGATTGTTCCTTTTTGTTTGTTTTTAAATGGAATGACTTTCCATTTAAACGATCACGACTGTTCAACTTTTCGCGGTATAGATGGCCCAAACGGCAATACTACCTACCTTAAGTACAATCTCTGCTGCTATATTTGTGTTTACTTTCCAAAAAAATGTACGTTCTGCAATGTTTGAGACAGTGATCGCACGTGTAGGACTCTGCTTTCTGCGTAAGCTGGTGTACACGTTTCAGGTTTGTTTACATTTAATCTCGACCACCTAGACTGCCAGTCATTTATTTGCTAACCCTGCGTTGTAATATTTGCAATCACGTTTTGGTTTGATCGATTTGTCCGCTCCAGGCACCTGAATAAAACCGCGGCTATCTGCGATATCAGAGGCCGTTGATTTTCATCTCTACATTTTGCGGACTGTGCATGCAATCTTTGAAACACCGTGTACTCAGATTTGGGTACACGTTAAAGAACCCCAGGTGGTCGAAATTCCCGGAGCCCTCCACTACGGCGTCTCTCATAATCATGTGGTGGTTTTGGGACGTTAAACCTCACAAATCAAATCTTTGAAACACGTGATGTAAACATAAAACCTTGTGCACTATCTTCTCAAGCACTATATGTTATCACATGTTATGATATCAAAGGGTCTGACTAAATGTAGTGACTGATACGTGGCGTTTAACACCTATGCACACAGGACCAAACGCGTCATGGACATGAAACGCCTATGCAAGAAAGCCTGTGACCTCTATCATCGCATTGTTCTGCAGTGGATACCGGCCCACTGCCGAATACAAGGCAACGTCCGGGCGTGAACGCTGCCAAAGCTGGACATGACACTTGAGCAGAAATCATCGAGATACCTTTCTCAAGGCAAGACGCAGCAACGCTAGTGTCAGCACATGCCTGACGCCTCCAGTGATCCCTCTAGACAGCCCTTAGTCAGCAGTGTGGCCTCTGTACAGGCTGATCCATCGTGTGAATACAGGATGCCGCGAAATCTCAACAGGCAAGAATTGATATATGGGGTTTAACGTCCCAAAACCACCATATGATTATGAGAGACACTCAACAGGCAAGAAGAAACGTGTTTACACCGCCTCCGATTAAACGTTGCATATACGAACTACTTCAGGAACGATGTTAGACTGTCCGACTCAGCATTTTGAGCCCAATGTAACGTCATTGAAGCCATCAAACATGTCCTCTGTGAGTGTACGAAATACGAATCCGAGAGACAGTCTCTGACGATGGGCTTAAAAATGCAACAGGACACAAATTTGGAGTTTACAAATATTCTAGGCCCATGGCAGAACACCTCCAGTGCGTTAGACTCTACAAAGGCACACAGACGTTCTTACGCGCCACAGGCTTGAACGAAACGTTGTATATAGTGCAGTGCGCGTGAGTGACTTTATGTGTTATGTGAGTTATGTGTGATGTAACTGTATGTGCTGTGTGTTTGCTATTGTATGTATCACTGTCATGCCAACGTGGAGTAGCCTGTCAGGTGAAAAACCAGGCAAAACCTCTCCAACTTTCCCATTAAAATAAATCTTCTCTCTCTCTCTCTCTCTCTCTCTCATCTCTCTCTCTCTCCGAGTGTAGAAAATCAGCCTATATCCTTGAAACATGAGCTGATTAGCAGATTATAGTATCGAATGAGTCGTACATTATGCGAAACTGGCTTGATTATCATGTAATTCTTCAGACTCTAATTTCCTTCATTCTTGAGAGATACAATTTGTCACCTAAGTAGTGAAGCTAGCGGCGACAATTAACCCACAAGTTCGTTTCTATCTCAATAAAACAATCACGAGAACTTATTATTAAGAGAAACGACTAATAAATTGTTATGGATCCAATGAACAACATTTTATATTTAGCTGCAATCGTGTTCCGGGAAAATTGTTTTATTTACACGTTTAAGTTTTTTGCACAATTGTTTACAGCGTTGAAAATAGAGTCGAATTAGATTATTTATTTACTATCTCTTATTTTTTTTTCTGGTTTACTAATAGGAAAACGACAGAAGAAAAAATGAGGGCTCACTTTCCTTTGCAGTCACAAGTGAATACGTTGCGTTTCTCTTTGTTCATCTCTACGGTCGATTGAACGTGTACTCTTATTGGATTAGGACGCTGCCTTGCTAGCCTCTTGGTTGAGTCATAGGTTTAATGTTCACAGCGTGCGCTTCAAAAAAAGCTGTCCTGAACTTAGCTTTTGGTAGGTTTATCTAGAGAAAGCAAGGCAGAAATTTGAAAGGAAGACAGAGACATCCAAACATTCATCAATCACAAACACCAATTCTCACTCTTGTCAACGAGCCCTTTTTATCACTGGCCGAACAACAGGAAAAGAACGCGACCCATGCACTTGATCTCACCAGTGGTGCTCTTGTGGGGAGAGCCCTGCAGCTCCAATCAACTACCTACCTCTTTGTTACTGCAGTCTTCAATTTTCCGAGCCACTTTGCTCTTGTCCCACAGGATATAAACCACATGCAGTACCATTTCCTGCAGTGTGAACGTAGCAATAAGTCAAGGTGCCATAAGAAAACTTCTATAAAACTCGACATTGGAGATGCTACCTATATGCCAGGATGAATGTGACTCTTGAGATCTGCCCAAAGTCACGCCAATGTCCGGCTTCGTTACCACTCGGATTCTGAAGTTCTCAAAAAAAAAAGAACATCAGGAGCCCTTCATTTACTGGAAAATGGGGCTAAGCGTGTGCGCGCGTGCTCCACCTATCATCACACAATACTCCTCCTAATTTAGGGGCGAAGCTCCTTAAGGCGTGGGTCTGTCAATCCCTGTATGTATGTATGTATGTATGTATGTATGTATGTATGTATGTATGTATGTATGTATGTATGTATGTATGTATGTATGTATGTATGTATGTATGTATGTATGTATGTATGTATGTATGTAGTACGTAGCCACTGGTGGCACATATCCGCTCTAGAGCGGGTATTAGCCACAGGAGATGCGAGATCGGAAATGGCAGTACTTGGAGTGTTCACTAGATGGACGCGAGGACGGACGGACAGACAGGCTAGCAGACGGACGGATGGATGGATAGATGCGCGGACGTACGAATGGATAGACGCACGAACAGACAGACAAATAGATAATAGGGTGCACTCACGGACGGACTCACGGACGGAAGCATGCATGGATGCGCGGATGGTCACGCGGACAGACAGGAGTAAGAACGAGCGGACGCACGGAAGCATGGACGGGCTGACGGACGCTTCGCCACACTTATCATCATTCACTCCGTGGATATGCTGTGATTTTTTTTCTTCTACTAAGCAGAAAATCTGACCTTCACCCGCGTGCTTAGTAACGCAACACTGCAGGTGCACGGGCAAACAACGAAAGTCGTACGTAACACCCATGCCACAACGATATGTGACAACGTAAAATGATAAGTGACATCTGTAAGCAGATCAGACAGCCACATCCAAAAAGACTGATCACCGACAAGTCAGAGATTCGACAGAACATCAATTATTTGAAAACGGTGTACGCAACTACACGTATGAATAACGTTGTGATATGTACAACTTGTAGGTCCGCATTTCTTTGCCCTCGCGGGCACCGGGTTATTCGCGTAAACGCTTCCGCCGCCACCACAACCCCAATTGTTATCTCAAAACAGCTTCCCTCGAAAAGTGAGAAAAAGTAACAAATGCAGTGTAGAAAAATTGTCCAAGTGACAGCGCTTAATAGCTGTGACTGGGTGGTGATTTTCAGATCATCTCTGTCTATACCCTTAAATATCACCTTTTTACGAGTGTTTCCTACGCCACCTCTTCACGCGGCTGACTAAATTCGGTACCTAACTTGGCCCTTCTTAGAGGAGGCCAGTATACGCGAATACCGTATATTGACACTATCGGCTTTCCAGGACACAAAATTTATAACTACACCTCACCCCAAGAGGTGGTTGAGCAAGGTCATTAGAAGTGTGGTTCTAGTTAAAAGACACTGAAAGTCACTCATATTCATTAAGCTCATGCGACGGTGCCGCTGACTACAGAAACTTGCGACATAAAAACTCAAAACAAACAACAACTTCTTCGAGCAGCAGCTCAAGAAGTGACTGCGCTGTCGCCGACGGGTGACAGCGGTCATACAAAGCCTTCTAGTGCACGTCTTTCAAAGTACCGCATCTCTCGTGCAGAAAATGATAATAATTAGGCGCCTATCATCCTCCTTCCAAACATCTCCCGCTTTCAATTTTCATTATTTCGCTATATTGTTTTGCTTTATTCTACGCCAGCACGCAACGTAATCATCTTCTTGCTATGTAATGAAACGTGTTTTTCCCAACTTTCTTTTTTTACTGCATTTAGCTAACTTTTCTAACGGGACACATTTCATCCCTCGGTGTTGAAAAGTTGAAGGCGTGCAGAGAACTTGTAACTGCACTTCACGCCGCCCTTATTAAAAGCGGCAAAACAATGTGACACCGCCCTCGCAATATATTAAGTGTTTAGGTAGCGTCACGCAGCATAGTTCGTTACTTTTTTTTCTTTTTGTCCTTGATACGTGCAGAAGCGTGAGAAGGGGCGTAAACGTGGACAAGCACGTCTGCCACGTCCATTATCGGCTGCAGCTGAAGCTTCTTTGATATTGTATATTTTTTCTAGTGGCTTATTGTGAACTTGGAAGTAATGAATTGGATTGTGCTATGGGAACCGACCGACTGGGTCACAAACATTTACTTTAGGAACCAGTAAACTTGTTCCTGCAACAGCCTCACTAATTAATTCTCTTGGCGTATCAACTCAGGTGAATGTTTCGCAAACAAAAATTGATTAAAAGTCTGAATGTCTCGTATTATTCAGGGCAGAGTTGATGGAATATCTGGTGGAAAACAGCTTCTTTCAGCTGCCCTAACTGTCTACAATACGACAACGATGATGATCTATGCCGTCGTCGTGATGTTCTAAATAAAGCCAGGGCAATAACGTAGACCCACACATATATGTTTGTCATAGTCGAAGCATGAGAAGGCAGTCAGTGATCGCGTCCTCGAGCAGGAAGAGGGGGGCTGGGGGAGGGTCGTGTCGGCCTTTTTTTTTTGTTTGTCGCACGAACGGCCCACGCTATGGCAGTGGGACTCAAACAGTGGGCTGTGGGGCTATGGCAGGCACATTCAAAAGCTAGCAGGTGATGATGCTATGGAGTGTATAAGGGAAATAACTGTATTTTTAAATTGTATTGTAGTAGTGTGATATATGTAAAAACATAAAGGAGAATGAAAAGGCAACAAAGAAGGCATACCGCCGGATCCGCGAAGACCCTGCAGTGGAGGCGTTCAAGCAACCTCACTCAGCGAAAGAACTACGCAGCTTTTTGGGCCTCTGCTCATACTTCCATCGATTAATCCTGGATTCGCCAATATCACGCACCCACATCACGTGCCTGCTTCAGAAAGCGCGCCATTTGACTGGACTCCGGAATGTGCGTCCGCTTTTTCTGAGTTGAAGCTTCCTTTTGACATCCCATCCGATTCTTCGACAATTCGATCATCTTGGCTCCCACAGAACTTCGCACAGATGCCAGTGGTTATCGGTGTAGGCACCGTGTGGTTGAACGCCTTGGATACCAAAGAACATGTTGCGTATGCAAGTCGCTCACTAAGGAAGACCCGAGCGTTACTCCACCGTCACCGAGCAAGAATGCCCTCGTCAGTGGTCTTCACAGTGCAGCGCTTCCAGTCCTACTAGTACGGACGCCCCTTTATCATCATGACAGATCATCATTCACTCTGCTGGTTGGTCAATCTGCGCGACCCATGTGGTCGACTAGCACGCTGGGCACTCCGTCTGCAGGAATTACAACTTTACGGTTTCCTATAAAAGTGGTGTCGTCACGCTGACAAAGATTGTCTTTCGTACTGCCGCTTCCATCGATGAACTGTGACACGGGCAACTTCGACACCTACATCGCGCCATTGGTCCTTGCCATTTCCTGTATACCAATGCCTTCAAGATTTAGCAGCA
Source organism: Rhipicephalus microplus (assembly GCF_013339725.1). Classification (NCBI taxonomy): domain Eukaryota; kingdom Metazoa; phylum Arthropoda; class Arachnida; order Ixodida; family Ixodidae; genus Rhipicephalus; species Rhipicephalus microplus. The sequence goes on along the minus strand of NW_023612086.1, from coordinate 34,838 downwards.
AAGGGACCACACCATACAGAAACTCCTTCCTACCGAATCAACATCGTCGGCGACTCGCTTTTGCATGCGCGACGGGCTTGTGTACAAAAAGAACTGTGCTACGACCGGCTTACGATATCGTCTCGTGGTTGCGAAGAGTCTTCGCGTTTCGGTCTTGCCGGCTTCAAGAAAGACTTTACTGGCCGAAAATGCGCCAGATGACGGAACAGTGCGTCTCTAGTTGCAATGAGTGTCAACCCCGTAAGCGCCCTACCAGTGCTCCTCCAGGGCGACTACATCCTATTCCGCCCCCTAGGGCTTCATTCGAACAAGTTGGATTTGACCTTCTAGGGCCCTTTCCCAGGTCTTCTAATGGCAATCGCTGGATAATGACAATCGCTGGATAGTCGAGACAGCTGCTATACCAACGGCAACTGCAGCTGAAGTGTGTTTATTCATGCTGCGTTTTGTGGTTCTACGATATGGACCTCCTAAATTGTTATACAGTGATCGTGGGCGACAATCACTGCAGACGTGGCGGAAGAAATGCTTCGTCTATGCGCTTCAGCTTTCGGCACTCTAACGCATATCACCCCAAACAAACGGCCTGACGGAACGAACTAACAGACTAACGACCATCTTTTATGTATGTCGCAGCAGATCACAAGACTGGACGGCGTGCTACCTTTCATCACTTAGCATTCAACACCGCACAGCATGAAATACCAGCTACAGTCGTGTCTTTCTTCTGTATGCCGACCACCTCGTCATGGCCTAGGTACCATCTTCCCGTTTTTGGACACCATGATTGTGGTATATCCGAGATCGCCTGAGTGCAGAAGCCCGACTCTTGCTTACCTGCGCACCCTCGCTTCGCAAGATCGCTCGAAGACACGTTTGACCGTCAACGTCGACACGTGACGATAAATTGCGGAGACCTGTGTTGTTGTGGGCCCAAATATAAAACGTGGTTGTGTGAAATTGCTGGCGCACTATGCGGGGGCCATAATGTTGTTCTAGACCGTATAGCGATTTAATTACCGCATAGCACTTCTTCTTTCAAAAAATCTGACGGTTTGCAAAGTCTGAACTTGTCAATACAGCACGTTTGAAAGCGCTATATTCCCAGAGAGACTCTTTAACTCGCCCGGAGGGCTTCGTCTGCGCGGAGGGTATTGTTACTGCATATTTGATTTGGGTATGAGCCACTGGGTTGCGGAGAACAGGCAGATTAGAGAAGAGAAAGTTCGGCTAGCGAGATAGGCCTCCGGTGCATAACACCTTCATGTCTACCGGTACGCCACAGCGTAATAAATACAGTTCTAAACGTAACAATACTTATTAACAACAGGCTCTATATATTTTTCAACATTAGCTGACAGCAGCCTCATCATCAATAAAAAACGTGTGCACCAGAATTAATCATCTCGAGTAGCTCCATCAACAATTTAATGTCATCTTTCCAGGAGCTAGATGTGTAGCTGTACAGGTATGCACGTTAAAATACCATAGCCACCATGCAGGCCTGTCCAACGCAGGCCTGTCATTTTTTTTTTCTGAGCAGATTCGTTTCTTTTGAATAAACGTAAGCCAGTGCCACTAAATAGAAAAAATGGCATAGAAGAGAGAAAGTGAAGGCAGGACGGGCTACACCGAGCCCTGTCTTGAGGCATGTAATCCATCGATGAAAGCTTTCTGCTGAGCTGTCATATAGGGTTTTTATATTTTTATTAATGCTAGGCCACGTGCATGCCCGTGGTAAACGTAGTATAGAGCAAAGCACTATCGGCCACTACGCTTTCCTAACTAAACTTTTCGGCAGTCCCACATTTCATGGTGAACATAGTGAGAGAAAAAATCATATGCGTATAAGGTTCGAACGGTGTTACTTAACTAATCGCAATGATACGCGGGCTTTCTACGACCTTTCTTTCTCTTTTTTTGTAGTATGATGATTACAAGAATGTAAATGGGTAGTTTAGTCACTTTACTGCAGTGCATAGCACGCAGAGCACAAGCTAACCATGCACAAACGGCAAGGCAAAGGCGTGATTTAGAGCGAAAGCATGAAAAGAGTCACCCAGAGTGAGCATTCCTATGAAAGGCAGAATGCGCTTTACTCGCGGGTAATGTTAACGTTGCATAGGCGTCGTGCGCCGATTCAGTAGAGAAGAGGGTACATATCAGAATAAACTGTAGTCAACGCATTTTATCCGCCGATTATCGGCTCAGACCACACGCAACGAAGCGCCACAGCGTGTATTTGTGTACGCGCCGTCGACCGGTTATCCACACTTGCGAGGGACGGTGCCTGATCTCGCCTCGAATAGCCAGCGCACTTCCTGAATCTTCTGTGTATTCACTTTCCACGCCTTTTCCTGTGAGGATTTTATGGTTGTTTGGTTTTCGTGTTAGACCGCGCAATGTGCATCCGACCATAAACCACCGCCCGGCGGCAACAGCAGATGTAGAAACCGAAACATGTGTGAACAACAAATGGTTATCAAAAAGTTGTTAACCAGAACGAACAAAATAAAAGCCCGCAACGCCGCAAGAACATCTACATTTGCCCACCCATCAATCAAAGCTTGTGACCAAACAAAATATTCACAAGAACAAATTAAAAAGTAGTTAACCAGAACAAAATAGAAGGTCACGATCCGACACACCCTTCTTCGCCCCATTGGCATTTGCCAAATTGCCTGGTCGATATGCGTGGATATTGTCCAATGTGCTAGCTTTTTGCTTCACGGGACGGCTTTAAGCTCTCCCATAGTAGAGTATCCTATGCTCTAAATCGTTACCCACTTTCTCTACCCCCCCCCCCCCCCCAGCCGGACGGCTCAGAGCTCTCTATAGTTGAGTACGAAGTATTCGAAATCGTTAAGCACTTGTTCCTCCACCCCCCCCCCCCCCATTGTTAAATGGGGGCATTTCGTAGCAAACTTCGGCGACTTTGAGCGCATCTATCAAGCCGCCTAGGGCTTTTAGCTCTCCTGGCCTGTAAGAGACTGTGCGCCGCCCTGTCTCTAGACGTTAAGGGGGCTTACGACAATGTCACCCATGAAGCCATCCTTAGTGCTTTGGAAACAGTAGGTCTTGGTGGCAAGATATATATGTGGGTGTACAGCTACTTACAGCTGAGATCATTTTACGTGATGACAGCGAATGGCCCAACACCTGATTATTACAGCAGCCGAGGAGTTCCTCAGGGAGGAGTGCTAAGCCCTACCCTTTTCAACCTAACTCTCATTGGTCTAGTCGAGCTGCTACCTAGCACTGTAAAACTTTCTGTCTATGCTGATTGGATTGGATAAACTTTTATTTGGTCCTCCAAAACACAGATCACTGTGTTGCGGGCAGCTCCCACGTGAGGACTGAGATGCCAAGCTCCTCAGCCGCCTCGTGGGCTTGGTGGACAGCCCAGAGCTGATCTGCCAAGGATGAGCTGCGGATTGCCGCCTCCCATCTGGCAGAGGTGATGTGCGATAAACGAGCGAATTTGGTGCACTGCCAGAGCATGTGTTCTAATGAAGCTATTTCCCCACAATGTGGACAAAGATTACTTGGGTATAGGTCAGGGTACATGATGTGTAACATCTTTCAAAGTAGGGTACATCCGCGTTTGCAAAAGCCTTAATGTAAGTGCTTGGGGCCTGCGTTAGACTTTTGTGAGGTGGAGGGAAAATCCTTCTAGACAGGTAGAAATGTTTAGTGAGCTCGTTATATGTTGTAAGAATTTCCCGGTTATCCCCTTCACCGGTAGAACGCATCTCGGGGAGGCGCGGTTGGAGAGTTCTCGCGCCGCCTCGTGTGCTGCTTCGTTGAGATTGGGAGGGGAATCGTTGATTTGTCCAAGGTGAGCTGGGAACCAACTCAGAAGATGATGTGTTATGTTCTTGCCTTTGCAGTATTTTCAGCGTTTGTTCCTAGACCGTCCCTTGGCGAACGCCCATAGTGCTGCCATGGAATCACTGTAGACGACTTCATTGTTATCCATCTTGAGTGCTAAGGCGATGGCCATTTGTTCCGCAATGATTGGGTCTTTCGTCCTGACCGTCGCTGAGATGATGACATGGCCAGCCCCATCGACTACCACTGCCACAAACGCTTTCCCATTGGCGTAGGAAGCCGCGTCAACAAATACGACCCTCGTTCCTCGTTTGAGACTTGACGAAGTATAGTCCTGGCCCTCGCTACTCTTCTTCCGACGTTGTGTTCTGAATGCATGTTTCTCGGTATAGGAGATACCGTGATAGTCTCCCTGATGTTGTCAGGGATATCATTGTAATTGCGTCTGATTGCTATTGGGTGTTGGCCCAGCTCCTGCAGGATCATTCTCCCCGACCTTGTAGTATATAACCTTGCAAACTGTGCTCTCTCTTGGGCTTCTGCTATTTCTTCGAGCATGTTGTGTATGCCAAGCTCAAGCAGACGCTCGGTGCTGGTATGTATGGGTAGGCCCAGGACCTTCTTGATAACTTTCCTGAGGAGCACATTCAGTGTCTCGGACTCTGCTCTTGACCAGTTGTGCATTGCTGCCCTCGTATGTGAAGTGACTTAGAACAAACAGCATGCATCAACCTGATGAGGTTGTCTTCCTTGATTCCAATTCTTTTGTTGGCCACTCTGCGTATGAGGTGCACCGCACTGTCTGTTTTCCGAGTTAACTTGGCTATAGATTTGCTGTTGGCGCCGGTAGACTCTATCAGCATTCCCAGGACTTTGATGGAGTCGACCCTCTGGATGGCATTCCCTTGATTTGTACGGAGGTGGATGTCTATCTGGTTTAACGGCTTCCATCCCCTGGGCTTCGGTCCCCGGCGTGCAGTCCGATAAAGCAAAAGTTCTGACTTACTCGAGGAGCACTTGAGCCCGGAAGGGCGAAGGTAGTCTTCTACGGTGTCAATCGCCTCTTGCAGAGCGCTCTCAATCTGCCCCTCGCTTCCACCTGTGCACCAGATGGTAATGTCATCTGCGTAGATGCTGTGCTTCAATCCTTCAATGCTCGATAATTTCTTTGACAGTCCAATCATGGCAATGGTGAACAGCATTGGTGAAATCACTGCCCCTTGTGGCGTGCCCCTTGCTTCTAGTTCGATTGCTGCGGTCTCGATATCTGCAATCTTCATCACGGCTTTCCGATCTGTAAGAAAGGACCACACGTAGTCATAGAAGGCTTTCCCTAGACCAAGCTTGGAAATTGCTTCGAGTATGAATGAGTGGTGGATGTTGTCAAACGCTTTTTCTAGATCTAGGCACAGAATGGCTCTCACGTCTCTGGTTTCATGGTCAATGACCTGGTGTTTGATAAGCTTCAATGCATCTTGTGTGGATAGCCCTGCCCTGAATCCAATCATATTGTGTGTATATATGTCGGTATCTTCCAAGTACTTGTTTATCCTGTGCAGTATGGCATGTTCTGCGACCTTGCCGATACATGATGTCAAGGATATTGGCCTCATGTTGTCCAAGTTAGGGGCTTTCCTGGCTTAGGAATAAGGATCGTGCTGGCCAGCCTCCACTGCTCTGGCACCCTGCCTTCTTTCCATGCTGAATTGATCATATCCCTCAGGGTTTCAATTGAATCGTCATCAAGGTTACGCAGGGCCTGTTTTATATACCGTCCGGGCCAGGGGCCAACCTGCCGTTGAGATCATGCAAGGCTCTTCTGATCTCCTCGATGTTAAAGTCGCCCTCAAGACCTGGATTTAGCGTGCCCTGGTACTGTCTACTTGGTGGTGCCAATCCTCTTTTGATTGGGAGGTACTTATGCACGAGCTGCCGACAACTTGCGCCCTATCTCTTTATGCAAACTTCGAGCGATAACATGCTTTTGATTTGTTTTGGTGGTGTTTTCGTTGAGGAGATGCTTTAACATATTCCATGTCTTGCCATCTCGCATCTGACCATCGACAGAGTTGCAGATTTCGTCCCATTGCTGCCTCGTTAGTGCGCGACAATGTTCCTCGACTGATCTGTTTACCTCAGCTATCTTCTTCCTCAGTCTTCGGTTCAGGCGCTGACCCTTCCAACGGTTCAGTAGTGCTTGCTTTGCCTCAAGAAGATGAGCGAGCCGGCTATCCATTCTTTCAACCGGAAAATCTGTGGTAATGGTGGAGGAGACGGATTTGATGTCATCTTTAATCTGTTTGACCCACTGCTCCAAGCCTTGTCTGTGGCCATCTTGTTCCCTTTCCATCCTTATCTTCCTGAACTTATCCCAGTCTGTGAAGTGGAATTCTCTCTGCTTTTTACGCTCCACGGAGGAAGGTAGTGGCAAGAATGCAGTGGTAACTCCCTAGGTCTACAGCAAGGTTCATCCACTGGGCCTTCTTGATGTTCCTTACAAATGTAAGGTCCGGGGTGGAATCCCTGCAGCAAGATGTACCAAGCCTTGTTGGTAGGCTGGGGTCTGTGATTAGGGTGAGATCAAGTTCACTGGCACTTTGCCAAAGTCGATTTCCTTTCCCAGTGTTGTACTTGTAACCCCATGTATGATGAGGGGCGTTGAAATCACCTGCTATGACGAGTGGCCATTCCCCGGCGATATTAACAGCTTTCTTTAGAACAGTCTTGAACCCTTGCTTTTGTTCCTTTGGACTGCTGTATATATTAAGAATAGAAATGCTCTTACGGTTGCTGGTACCCGGCACGATCTCTACCAAGAATGTGTTCCAACCGGCCTGCTTCTATCTTGAGGTCGTGGGTTACGTGCCGTTAGTTTGTTGCATACGAAGGTGCAGACTCCCCTCCCTTCAGTATCCCCTATTACAGGCCGGAATCCAGGCAACGTTGCTTGCGGATGAAAGGGTCTCTCTGTATAATAATATGAGGCTTTTCTTGGCTGCTCCTGATATACTGCTGCAGGGTGCCTTCTTTTTAAGGTAACCTCTACAGTTCCATTGCCAGATACGAAATGCTTCACGTAGCGCTGCCATCATGGTTATTACATGGGCGGCCAGAGCCTGATGCTGCACCTGTCGACAGGTTCTGGAACCACTAGTATTGGTGGCCGAAGGGGTGAGCTTGGTGCATGAGGAGGCCTTGCTGTGTTGTGCAGATATGCTTCGACCTTTGTAATGCGCAAAGTCATATGCTCTTCCAGTGCCGCCACGCTTGATTGTAGCCTACCCATCTGCTCGCTAAGATTGGCTACTACTTTGCTGAGCGTGTCAAACACCTCTTTCATATCTGACATGGTCGTTTGGTTTGGCTTCCACGTGTTCTGCCATGACTGCCCTCTTTTCGTGGTTCTCGAGTCCCCCACGTTTTCAGCCACAGAGACATCAACTGGCTGAGGCATTGGCTGTGAAGATTGCGCGCTGGTTAGCTTAGTGAGAAGAATTTTTATTTCCTTAACTCAGCTGATTCGATTTTGTAAGTCTCGCGTTTTCTTGCTCTAGCTGTGCAATTCTATCATGCTCTGGCAGCTTACCTGTCATCCCCTCTGCCCCGCCGTTGCGCACTCGCTCAGCCAGCTGCCTTTCGAAGTAACTGCAGGCGTCCTCCCCGGGTGTGAAGCCGTGATCTCGAACTGAACGCCATGGCAGCTGGCCATTCGGGTGCCGCCCAGGCTGATCCCGACCCTGATGGTGACCTTGAGAACTCGAGCGCCCCCGTGATTGGAGCGGGCCTTGGGTCTAGAACCTCTTCTGGACACGCGACCTCCCTGGAGTGGGGCCGCCTTTCCTGTTCTTGTGTAGTCTGGATGATCTGGGTGCCGTAGGCTGGAATCAGCTGCTTGTCGTTGATGTCTGGACTCGATGTGATTGATGGCGTCCCGGGCTTCTGCGGCTGCTCGCGATCTTTCCCAACGTCTGCGTCTGACGACGTATGGCACTAAGAACCTGTTCTTGCACTCCTTGTCTGCCGTGGGATGGTGACCGTCGCACAGCCTGCATCTTGGATTGCACTGGTGCAGGCTATCTGGGTTCTTGATCTCGCAGCCTCTGCAGATTGTTTCAGCTGGGTTCGGACAGACGTCAGACCGATGTCCAGCTTTCCACAGACGTAACAAATATCGATGTTCTTGCGGTAAAGGAGCACTGCAAAAGTGAAGGCCCATATCTCACGAATCTGGGCACCTTGTGTCCTTCGAACGCTATGATGATTGTCCCGGTGTCCTTGATTCTCTTGGCCTGCAGCGCGAGCGGGTTGTTCGCGTTCACAATCTTTCCGGTCAAAATGTCCTGAGTATTGCTTATGGGGATCCCACGAATCACTCCTTTACAAGTATCGTGGGGTGCCGCGGCGTACGCGCTAACCTCGAAAACTTTGCCTCCATTGTCAATTTGCTTGACCTTGAGGTATATTGAAGCTCTGTCTTGGTCCGGAGTGCTTGCCACGATAATGTTCTGCTGCAAGTTGGAACAGATGATGTCCTGCATGGCCTCTTCCTCTTTGCCGCCGGCCGCCAGTACTATCGCGTCTGCCACGGCTCCAGTGCCAATTCTCGAGATATTTAATCCTCCACGTGGTCGTAGCACAATTTTGCTGAAGTCCTTAGGTAGTGGCGGCATGCGTCCAGCTCGCACGATTGTATGCTTGGTGTCATACCTACTACGACTGGCTCGAGCGTCTCCCGCAACGCCAGCCTTGGTCGAACCCTTGGCAGCAGGAACGCTAACCGCGGCTTGCTTATTCCTTGAGCGTCTCGTTTCGGCTTCCTTCAACCCATGTCTTCCGTGCAATCCTCTGGAGAGATGTCCTCTCCATCTACTTGGTATTCCATTCTCAGTTGCAGATCCTGGAACGCGCAGAGCGTTGAGTCGCGTTGGGCCGGGCCGGCGCATCGGCGACAATCGCCTCCTTGGTTAGGCTTAAATCCCCCGGTGGCGTTGCCGTGTAAAAATGTCCCAAAAACGGTTTTAAAAGTCCACTCACCAGCACAAAGGTGGTATCTGCTGATTTCTTGAGAACTTAGTACACGATGGGACTAAAACTCGGCGACAAATTCGTGAATACTACAGGAAAGCATTCTTGAAGCAGGAGCCGATCTTCGCGCGTCCGCACTGGTCGGCACCTAGAGCGTCCTCTCGTCCGCTTGATTTCGAAAAGACTGAACTCCTTAGTAGCGGTTAGGAGCCGTAGCGTTAGCGGCGTATGTTTTTATTTTTTTTTCGCCAGACTTCCGTGCACTCTCAAGCGAACAGCGCCCCCTACGAGATTCTTGGCGGAAACAACAGAGGCGGACGGAGCCCGTTGAGCAAACGGCATGCATGTAGCGCGCTCCTCTACGCTCACTAAACATCACAGTTATCACCCTCATCTACCGCGGCAGCCAATTAACTGTGCGGTAGCTTGAATAGACGAACAGCAGCGATTGCACTGTCCACGGCCACTGCAAGGGTGCTATCGTGGAGCGATGCATTATGCTATGCTATCGTACAACACTCGTGGCTGGCTGATAGCGTTGCTAAAGGCCGTTTCACATGACACAAAAAGTGACGATTTTCAGGCTGCAAATTCGCTCGCAGCGAAAAAAATGACAGCTTTCTCCCACCGCAGCGGTCCGCGGCGAGCTTTCAACATGTTGGAAATTTTCGCTCTGATCGCAGCGGCGGGAGCAATTTTGGGTCGGGACCCGTCAAATTAGGGCTGGTCCGGCCAAGCCGTCGATATAGAGTCGACGTGTTTGTTTTATTAATGGCCGATTCTGTGCATTTTAAAATGAATTCAGACTGGAAAGTGTTCTAAATTGACAAAACAAGCAGGCCCTTCGTTACCGTTCACGGTAACTTCATGATTTCATAATGCACATAATATTACATTACATTCGTGTCTGTCAGAAAGAGCGGTGGCAAGAACTCGCCGCTTCAGTCGTAGAGCCAAAATCGCGGACCATTCGCCGCCCATGTGAACGAAACCGCCATTAGCGATGGTTGCGAACAGTGCAATTGGAGCGAACGGAACGATTTTTTTTCGCTGCAATCGCGGCATGTGAAACAGCCTTAACGTGGACAGACCGTCGCTCTGACCACTGGCCAAGCGCAAAAAGCACGAAAAGCATTGGCATAGGAAAAGGAATCAGTTCCGCGTTTGCTGTGTGCAAGCGACTGTGCACATCTTTCAAACCTGCGCTTGTTGCCGCTATAGTGGGGCCTTCATAAGTTACGCATGCACGGAGCCGGTAGCCTTCCTCGCAAGGCAGCTTCCAAAATTAGGTTCAAGTATAACGGGCCTGTTCGACCCATGGTTTCACTGTACTACTCCCGCCTTAGTCTCTCGTACCGGGCTACCAGCTTAATTAACTTCTTCCCTACGATGCCCTCTGCTTCGTACACTTGACAACGAGGCGAGATGGAGACGTAGACGAGCTGGCAACGCCCTGATATGTCTCTCGCCATGCCCGTGCCTTCAAAATCTGTTCCACCCCACCCCACCACCCCAAAAAAGAAAGCACGGACCTCGCAGTCTCGGTGTTAACTCGCCCCCGAGGCTTCTATGTCCTTGCGTCTCTCATCACCACTGTGATAACTTTTAAAGAAATAATTAAAATGGAAGCTGCCAGATCCAATATCCACGTGCGCTCTTTGCTCGCACAATAGCTGACCAGTTTGCGAGGCGCTCGTTAGCCATTTCGTTTCATTTACTTATGGATTTTCATTTCATTTATTATTCCGCGGAAATGTGCTCCACGCCGCGGAAATGAAGATTTCAGCACCGAGTTTCCAGAGCCAAGATCCGCAAATACGGGTCGGCAGAATCTTTGGGTTTTTTAATGATCCTCGAAGATACCCAGAAAAAGAATGCTTGCTGACAATGTCCTGGAGACTAATATAACTGATTTCCAAGATTCCTTCAAGCCAGAGGTAGTTGTTAAGTAAGTGTAATTAAAACAGTCATGATTTTCCTAAATAGCAGAGTGCTCTAAGAAACTTAATAGGGTTGCTCGCATACACAGCTGTTACTATTAGTTGGGCCGTGAACGTTAAAAGAATGTTTAAGTGAAATAAACAATTTTCAAAGTAAAAGTGCGAGGCTATGAGAAAAGACAGCGCAGAGTAGCGGCTGTATGAGTTGAATTCGAAGCCTCCAATAAAGTGGCTGACGTTTCAATAGGTGGACATATCTTTTGCAAAGATGCTGTGCCATGCTTGGCGCGTTAAATTTCATTAGGGCTAAGTTGGCTCTATTTAAAGCTCGTTAGTTAAAGACGTCACCGTTGGTCTATATGCTGAGGTACTCCCAGAAACAGTGTGTTCATTTGTTCCCACAAACAACGCTTTATTGTTTAACGCTGATCGGCTTTGACATGCTAACCGGCTTTGAATAGCGTTGACTTCATCGTGAACAAATTCTTGTTGAAAGATATCGATTAACGGAAAATTCCAGTGCCTCTGTTGTGCTTCCTGTAGACACATTCAGAGTGGAAATCAGTTAAAATTCCCCGAAATTTCAAATGCCAGCAGGTTCATCATCACGAAAATGAGTAATAAACGCATTTGGTGTCATCAGCTGGGAAGTTCTTGTGAATTGTTTTACAAAGAAAAAAAAAAGTTGCTTTGACATCTGCTCAATTGCTTGGTGTTGAAAAATGCGTTTTATACTGAAAACAACAACTGTTAATCAGAGATAACAAGAAAGTTAGAAAGTCCAGCCAAAACAGGCAAAGGAAGCTTCGAATATCCCGAGCAAAGTGGCATTCAAGTTTGAGCACCGTTTCCACGGAAAAGGAGCAAGGAAGCCTAGCGTGACCTTGCCGCTTATATCTACGCGAAAACACCTGGAAAGACTACCTCGCTTTATGAACTCGATGTTTTGAAATATCTCTGTAAAGCCCGTGCATTTCATTGTCTCGAGAGAGAACATAATTTCTTCTCTAAAGTAAAACCAGCACAGACGCGTTCGCATATACTTTTACTTGATCCTTGAAATGCTTGAAGGATGCTGAGCATGGTCTTTGACACAAATATATTTTTTGATGGAGCGAGACAAATACGAATGAGACCAAACTTGCCCAGAACGGTTCCTCTTATAGGTGACCTCCATAGTGTGTTATAAGTAAATAAATAAAGCGAGGTTAAATATTTGCGAAGCAGCAAATAGTAGTTAACGAACAGTATCGTGTTCCTTTAGAAAATAAAAGCGAGAGTAAAAAGAGACATGTTGTAGGAAATATTTTATAATATCTTGTGCTTTATTGTGCCCTTGCATGGGTCATGGCCTCTCGTGTAGCATGGCTCAAGCGATGGAGCGCCGCTGTGTTCAGGTCATTCGCGTGGCTGCACGATTTCTTTGTTCGCCGGGCTTCGTTCAACCACTGCACCGTTGAAGAGCCAAGAAAGAAAAGAAAGAAAAATTGTTATAATACTGCAAAGGAACACCTAAGTTCACAACACAGCAGAAACAAATCCTAAATAAACAGGGAAGCTTGTGCAGGCAAATCGAAAGGGCAAGCTATCTTCCTCTTCTTTTCAGTAGATTCAATAGGGAGCAGAGAACACGAGCCACGGCTTCATGTGTCAGTGCCAAGCACCGTCTTCATTTTTTTTAAAAAACCATCATCTTTCTTGGGGACTGTCGACGCCAAAATTTTGGTCTGTCTGTCTGTATGTCTGTCCGCGATAACGATATTCCAAACGGCGCCAAACGATAACTCAAACGGCCAACACCATCCGCAGCGCCCACCAGTATTGCTCAAGTTTCAGCGTTTATACTTGTGCGATTGTCAAATAAAAAGCAATTATTGCGCATATCTGACGCACCATAACAACACGTGGATGTTTTGCATGTGTGTCTTTATACTGGAGAAGACACACACAAGTATTTCCAAGGACCATAGCGTTTATCACGCTGCGCTGACAGTGCAACGCGATGCTCAAAAAGGCAAATGTTTCGAACGCTTTGCTAAGACGACAGGGTGGTGGCACCTGCCCGTCGCCTAGCGTTCTACACCTTATCGTCTCCGAGACAGGCGCGCATATTTCTCCGCGGGCGCGCACGCCTTCCTTCGTTTTCAAAGATAACTGCCAGATGGCGCTCGTGTCTAACGTGCCTTAAAGCCCCTTGAGTTTCAAAGGGCTTTAACGTGCCTCGATGCGCTAGTTCACCTTCGCTGTACGGATTGAGATTCTGTGACGCAGCGCTTCCAGAATACAATTCACCAATTTTCTCGCGCAGAACATCAAATAAACGTTTTGTTCACTCCACACGCAAGGCTATCGTCTTTTGACGACATACGCCGTGAAACATGCAGATACGGGGCAAATTTTTTTGTGGAGGTCGTGCATTCTCCGTTTCCGTTCGCCGCCCAATGGAGGCGCTACAACAGTATCATGAGATGTTATGTCAAATGACGTCACACCAGAATTCGTCGTGTCATGATGACTCAATTACGTGATAATTTTTTGCATCCCTAGTCTCCGGCGCAGCGGGATGGTAGCCCCCGACGGCGAAATTTCCGATTGAAGGAGAAATCTTAAGCTTTCGCCTTCAAAAAGATTCAAAATACCAGATACAAGCGGGATAGCTTCAGTTATATGAATGGCGTGAGAGACGTAAGGAAATAAATGCTTTAATACCCAACAATGTGAGCAAGACCATGTGTGTGTGTGTGAGCGCTCTATCTTCACGTGAAACATTTGCTTTTTGAGAAATACATCACAGTCTATATTAGCTGTATGAAGATAACTGAAATAGGCGAATAAAATAGTCGGAAAATTTCTTATTGCTGTTTAGCATTCGGTTAATTCACGATAATGATTGAACTTTATTCGCGAACGACTGATTGAATGACAAAGGGTCGTGTTTCTCGTTTGTTGGTGCGTTCAAGCGGCTATAAATGTCGTTTCAGAACACATATAGAACCAACGCCACAATAGTACCCTTCATTAAAGTATCCCGCATGAAAGGTGAAAAATACTTATGTTAGACTAAGGAGCACGAAAAAGCTTAGAGAATGTTTTTTAAGCAATTCAAATTGATTAATCGCTTGAGCAAAGAGTCAAATTCGCACCGGAAGCTGTCACTACTACTTAATGTTTGCCTAGATTTAAAAGATACCGACAGTAACGATCTGGTATTCTCTATATTGCACAGAGACCACAGACATAGTCAGCAGTTGTTCGAATGACACTGTGGATCAGTGTAAAATGCACGATAAACTTCGCTTGGTTACTCACGATACATCTCATCCGAGAGGTTTGTGGGCTCAAGGCAAACATGAAGGACGCCATCTTCCGCTCCCTTCAGCAAACAGTCTCTATAGTGGCGCTGCACAAAGGATCGGCATCGAGGGAACGATGCGGGCTCTTGTGCCTACTTGCACACATACATAGTAACATTCTAAGACATTTGAATGAGTCTGGGACAGCGCATCTTTTGAAGGCTCTAATGTCGTGAGTGAAGAATATGGTGAGATTGCCTTATTCACTATGCGAAAGTTCTAACGGGACAGCGTGAAAGAGTTCGTTCCGCAGAAATTCCGGTGTCGGTGTCGGTGTTGTTGGTTGTGAGCGAAAAATCATCGTCTTATGCGTGACTTACAAATCGAGAACGATGCAAATAGAATAAATAAATGACAAAAATCCAGGAGCAATGAAGTAGCAAGTCAAGGTTATGAGTTCTCGTGAAAGAAATCATAAAACAATTAGTGGACAATAGATGCTGACCATAAAAGTAAAAACGCAACACTTTCATGGATTTGTGCGTTTGCTTAAGTGCGAATTTTGACAAACAACAGCTCATGCTAAAGAAAGCACATAAAAATTGCCATAAAAATAGTTTCTTAAACAGAAATCTTGCTACTCAGGACCCTTATAAAGTTCCTTGTCTGTCTGTGTGTGAACAGTAGTATAATTTTAGCATTCCTGATTTGATTGATATGGGGAGTGTAACGTCCCAAAACCACCATATGATTATGAGAGACACCGTTGTGGAGTGCTCCGGAAATTTCGACCATTTGGGATTCTTTAACGTGCACACAAATCTGAGCACACTGGCCTACAACATTTCCGCCTCCATCGGAAATGCAGTCACCACAGCGGGGATTCAAACCCGCGACCTGCGGGTCAGCAGCCAAGTACCTTAGCCACTAGACCACCGTGGCGGGGCAATTTTAGCATTCCTTACTGCTAAGCCAAACATATAGGGCAGTTTTCGATTATACGCTGAAATCTAGTGGGCTAATTGATTATGCTACCACTGCCCTTATACGTGTTTGACTCTTACAGCTGCTGAAATCTACGGGTGGGAGCATGCCAGAAAGGGTATACAATGAAGTCGATTGATTAGAACTAATTTGCCTTGGCACAAGTCAACGAAAACAATCATTTAACAACACTTTATAGTCGTAATCATTCCTAAGAATGGTCTTTGCTAATAGGAGTGTCAGTGAATGTCCGTAGCCAAGCGTCGTGAGCTCTTACTTATATCCAGTTTCAGTGTGTCGGAGCATGGTTTTGCATGACTGGCTTTCACGCTTTTAGTTACGTGGTTTTTGACATCCTCTACCGGAATACCGCACTGAAGGCGAAAACTTTTTGCATGCCACATGCAAGTGAATGGCTTGCATTGTCGCCAAGACAACAAATTGTAAAAATTGATAACCATCTAGCAGCTGTAATGCGAATATTTTAATAATCAAGCGTGGCTCTTCTCAGGTCTTTAAAGAAAGTTTCCCCATTCATCCAATAATTGCGTCCAATCGCTGATGATCAGCACACAATATTATTATCGGGGGTTTTAAGTGCCCAAAACCACGATACTATTATGAGAGATGGCCTAGTAAGGGGCTCCAGAATGTTCAACTATCTGTGTTCTTTAACATGCACTGACATGTACAGTTAACGGCCGTGCTCAACCATTTTGTTTCATCAAATGCGATCGTAGGGGCCGGGATCCAACCCGCAACCTCCCGATCAGCAGTAGGGCAACGTAACCATTGTTCCACCAAGGTGAACAATGCTAAGCACATGAAAGTGTTTCAGCATTGTCGCATAAAAAATCAATTACAAAAGATAAGTTATGTTAAATGGCTCCAGGTGAATAGGAAAAAAACAGTATTGACATCTTAAAACGACATGTATCTAGCGCCTTTACGAGCTAGATAGATAGATAGATATAGATAGAAGATAGATAGATAGATAGATAGATAGATAGATAGATAGATAGATAGATAGATAGATAGATAGATAGATAGATAGATAGATAGATAGATAGATAGATAGAGACAGACAGACAGACAGACAGACAGACAGACAGACAGACAGACAGACAGACAGACAGACTGACAGACGGACGGACGGAGGGATAGACGGACGATGGACAGACGATGGACAGACGGACGGACGAACGGATGGATAGACGGACGAACGGATGGATAGACGGACGAACGGACGGATAGACGGACGAACGGATGGATAGACGCACAGACAGATGGACAGACGGACGAACGGATGGACAGACGGACGGACGAGATGGATAGACGGATGAACGGATGGATAGACGACGGACGAGATGAATAGACAGACAGATGGATAGATAGAAAGACAGACGGATGGATAGATAGAAAGACAGATAGATGGATAGATAGAAAGATAGATAGATGGAAATATAGAAAGATAGATAGACAGACATACATATGGATAGATAAAAAGATAGATAAATAGACAGAGGAATAGACAGAGGAATAGATGAACAGACAGATGGATAGACAGATGGCTTGACAGATGAATGGATCCACAGTCCATGCATTGTTTAAAAAAATTGTCCAATAACGAAAGAGAATAACCCGAGCTGCGTATTTTCGGATAAATTACAAAACCGATAAACACTCGCCAATAACTTTTTTTAACAATTCAAATTTATCCTGCTCTAAACTGCGATTGTAAAGGGCATTTTAAAATTTCAAATGGCATTTTAAAACCTAAAAATATTCATTGTGGACTCTGAAAAAACGCATGCACCTCTATGAGCAGCAGCAACCTCGTAATGTATGCTTGTGTCTATTACAACAATCTCTGAAGTTGTAGTACGAACGAACGTAGATGATTTATGGTCAAGTATTTGTGCTTATATTTATGTGTGTTTGCATGTTCAAACCTTCCAGGCGTCAAAAATACACTTAGTCTGTTCACACGTTTTCGGGCTCAGATATAATTTTGGAGTATCAAGAATAATGAAAATAATAAAAATATTAGACGACCCTAAAGCTTCGTCTTTAGGAGCTGAACGCGATAGAGTCATCCTGTTTCTAGTGCATGCTTCAAACACTTAGTGCATTAAACCTTTTCCAATTTGCTATGCACTCACTACGTGGCCTTAAGAGAATAGGCGCAGCAGCGTGTGTGCCTTTTGTAGTGGGGTACCGGCGTTCTACCACGGGGCTATTGTGATAATCCCATATTCTGACGCCCGTTGCCAATGGACGTTTGCACCACGCATTAGTACTGCAATATTCATGTTGCATTGGGAAGCATGTATACAGGACACGTGTGTTTGTGAAGCATAAAATCTACTTTCTATCCATTTCTAAGCAGAAGTTATTTTCACTGTTTTCACTTGCAGAGGCATGACCATGTGGTAGAACATCCGCTTTCCACGCGAAAGACCTGGATCCTTTCCCCACTTGGACCCAAGCAACCCTGGTTCGGTCCCCATTCCGCCGACACCGACGCCGCAATCTCTGCGAAAGGAGCTCTTTGATGCTATCGCGTTACTAGGTTCCTTTATTTTTCTTCAAGAATGTAAGGGAGGCTGGAAGAACAACATAAGAAGCAGCTAGCTTGTTGCCAGCACCATCCCCCCCCCCCCCCCAAGTATACTTTGGCGAGCTTACAGCAGTGCGCATCAGCAGTCTAAATTTACCAAAAGGTGTACACATAAACCGGAAGTGAGAAAAAAAGACAGGATGGAAAAACAAGGTTATCAGTAACATTGCAACGCGTTTTCATTGAAAAAAAGAGAAAACATTGCAACAACTTAAAATGCAAAATTCAACACTGTATTTCAATGAATTAGAGATTTACGAGAAACAAACTCTGATAAACACCAAATTATTTAAAAAAAAGCTTTGCGGTAAATGAACTCCGAATTTCAAGAAACGAACTCCGAAAACACGCGCCCTAATAATAAGAACAACAATGACGACAACAACAACGAAGGAAGTTACTTTACGTATACGTGAAACGAAGTGAAAGGGCTTCCTACAAGAGTTCTGGGATTGATCTTCGTGCGAACTGCATCCGCCTTCATTCATTTCACACAGGAAGGGTTGAAAATATCGCCTTCAAAAGTGTCGAGTCAACAAGAAGGAGTGCCGTATATAGATCGTTCTCGTTGTGTTTTAATGGCGTCTCTCTACACCTCAAGGCCAATCTCTCGTTTTCGTGCTTACTCTAGGCACGGACGGCCACGCCTGTTTTATGCACCATTTGAACGAGCAGCCGGACTATCGACCGTAGACACCCACCGGCCACATGTTATTCTAGATTCAAACTCCATCCCGTTGTTTTAGTTTTATCCAGAGTGCTGCTTCCCAAATAAAAAAGCGTTAAAGTTTACTCTTTATCCGTGCTTTAATACCCTCTCTCGTACGCTGCAGAATAGCGGGCTGATATTAGAACAAAAAGAAATGGCATACCAAAACAGAGCATCCCACAAGTTAAGGAATGTTTTGAACAAAAAAAAAAAGAGATAGAAGGAAGCTGAGAATCGTGACTTTGAAGGAATCGGGACTTTGACTTTGAACTTTTCTGTCTTCTTTCCGCTTGCTTTTACAATCATCAGTCACCGCTCCGTTGAAACCACGCCCAAACAACCCAGCTCATGGTGTGGGAATGAACAAGAAGTGAAGCGGCATGATGACTCACACGTCGTGGTTTTGTGAGCAAAACAAACAAAAGATGCGTAGTTGTCGAAGGAAGTGATAAAGAACATAGAGAGAAAGAAGAAAGAAAGAAAGAGAAAAAGAGATGGAGATGAAGTGGCTGACCATAACCAGGATATCTCCCTACCCAAGACACGTTCCGTTTGACCGAACCAAAAGTTTGGCGACGCGCTGCACTGGCGTTTGTAATTCGCCCATTGTTCGCCAAAGAAGACACGATTTTATTGTTTTTCCTTTCCGACACGTCCTCTTTTTCCGATGTCCACAATGCAGTATTGGTAAGCGATTCGAAAAAATGGCGAAGTTGGATTTTAAAAACAAGCTGGGTCACCGCCGCCTCTGAGATTACGGCTTGCTTGCTCTTTTTGATGCTGGTGTTGCAGCAGTCATCTTTCGTTTTTTTTTTTTTGCTTTCTCTGGTTGCCGAGCTACACAGAGGCAAACAGTGAGCGAATAACTCGAAAAACAGAGAAGTACTTGTAAAACATGTGAACTCTTACAAACGTGCTTTATTTTTGGGAATGACCAGGAAACGGAGAGAAGGAATGGCGCAATGCAGATGGCTCTTGTAGAAATTTTTCGGCGTCAGAAAAGAAGTTCTGGAGGTGACCATAATATTTCATGTGTCTACTAGTGGTACTCTCATGTCGCCATTCGCGCGACCTTGTGTTATTATTGTGGTACGCGCGTTCGGAGCTGATCTCGAAGGCCACGTGAAAAGAAGCATGTGGTTGAGGTCTGCTCCACCAGGTGCCGCAACAATACCAGCCTCTCACAGTCTTTCAGTGTACCAGAACCATCGAGCTACACTTTTAGACATCTTACGAATATTCTTTAAAAGGGGAGATAAGGTTATACTGGCTATTATCGATAGAGGCACGACAGAATAATTTGGTGACCGTGCTACTTTTCCGCATCACGCGTATGAGGCAGTTTCCCCTAGGCGACAAAACAAAACACACAAAAATGCCTGACTAGTACGCTTCAAACCTCGTTGGTGCACATGAGCAAAATATGGCAACCTTAAGAATATACCTGAAATTAGAAGTGTTTTCGTAACAGACATTATGTGTAATAATAAAGTTTTTGTAGATATAATGCCAAATAAAACGTCTTTGAAGCTCATTTTTGTTGTTGTGCTTCAAAATCAAATGTGTAGACAATTTGAACCATATCTCCGTTAGTGTTCTTTTTTTGTACTGGTGATGGCTCTAAACGCAATATAATCAACTTAGCATCAGCTGAAGGAATGGTTCTGTGATAGTTTGCTGGTTCACTGGAATCACTACTAACCCCCGTATTCTAAAACGTTCCTTCACTGAACGCTACACCTTCACTCTAGAGAGCCGATGGGAGTGCCGTCTCTAGGCGTGGCAAGTCAGTGCATGTCAGCGATAATCTGCTGCGATTCTTGAGTAGCGCAGCGTCATTTTCAGCCGAGTGGTGGCGCAGTGCTCAACTATGTCAAGTGAAAGGTGCAAGTCGAGTCGAGGAGCGTTTGGGAATATCCGGGTAAGTGTTGATCGACTTGCTCCAAGGCTTTTGCCGTGCCTTTCCCAACAATATTCAAGTAGGCCCGTGCTTTGAAATATGGATACAAGAAGGCATTTCTGGGGGTCCATGATGCCCATCCTCGAAAAAGAAGCAGAAGAAATGACGCGTTTTTTGGAGGCCCGCTATGTCCCATGACAAAGACCCGTTTTCTGTTTTGGTAAGCTTCACCGCGTAATATTGTTACATTGCAGGGGAGCTAACATATGTTTTCCCTTTTTTATGAAATAGTTCTAAAGCTTTTGCAGCATTTTTGCTCCACATAAGCACGCAAGCATCCTTTTTCAGGCTTGCATATTTGAAGAGGAAAAATAGCTAGAAACAAATGGAATGTGGCTGAAGACCTTGCAACTTATCGAGAAACTGTTGAAATTGAATTGGCAAGGCTCGTTAGTTTGACCATTCTTTTCCAGGGAGAAATGAAAGGCAGCTATTTCAAGCCGCATGTTTTGTTTATTTATGACTCTTCACATTTTCTCTGTCTGCAAAGCGACCATCATCACAAGAGACCGGATTATAGGCAAATGCATATTCGGTTTCTTGCGTTCCTATCGTGCCACTTTGAGATATGAGAGCAAATTATAGGTTAAAAAGGGCTTTTATAGTGTTTTTAGAGTACCTATAAATACGTTTTTTGGTGTTCGTGGCTAAATTTTTATTAGTGCCTATAAATACATATTTTCAAACTTGGTGCTTATGAGAACACTATTTAACCTCAAATTTCGCTTTTGAGTACAGTTGGAGACCGGTATTTGTGTTCACGGGCAAAATTGGGCTTTGGGAACTCCACGGTCTGCAACCTTCAGTCTGACATTTAGCCTCTTTCCGGGGGCGCAGCGTTGCAAATATTGGCAGATGAGATCATCAGCGCCCAGTGCATGCATTTCTCTTTCTAGATAGAAATGCTCAAGACGGGTGAGAGGACTTTTAAGGTGTTTACAGACAAAAAGAAATTAACCCTTTTGCGATCAGACCTAGTAGATACAAGGCTAAAAGATTCCTGTGGCCTATTATCAGTCTAGCTATTTGGCCCTACAATGATGTCTTTCTCAGTCATGCAGAAAAAAAAACAGACCCAGGAGCGCGTTTATTCGATAGTGGCACTTGACTCCCTGTGATGGACAATAAAAGCAGAGACCATGTTCTGCAAACCCTGCGGGAAAAACTTGCGTGGCTATGTTAAACATGCATCTGGGCGAGTTCGTTCATATTTAAAAATAAACTGGTGTGCACAAATACAGAAGAGCACACAAAAAAAAATGGCCCCGTATCTGCATGTTACACTGCAAATGTCGTTGAAAGACGATAGTCTTGCGTCTGGAGAGAGTGAAGAAAACGTTTATTTGATGTTCTGCGTAAAAAAAATCGGTGAATGGCATACTGGAGGCACTGCGTTATAGTACCTAGAGCGTGCAGCGGAGGCGAAAGAACGCATCAAGTCACGTCACACTTGAGACATGAGCGCTATCTGGCAGTTGTCTTGGAAAACGAAGCGCGCACGCGCCCTGCGTGCTCGTCTCGGAGGTGATAAGCTGTAGAACGCAAGGCGACGGATAGGTGCTGCCACCATGTCGTCTTAGCAAAGAGTTGGAAACACTTAATTGCCTTTTCGTGGAAGCGTTGCCTGGTCAGTGCAACGTGATAAACGCTACAGTCTTTATAATTACTTATGTATGCCTTTTCTAGTAAAAAAAACACATACAAAATATTGACGTGTTGATATGGTGCCTCAGATATGAGCAATTATTGCTTTTTAATTGACAATCGCACAAGTATGAACGCTGAATATTGAGCAATATTGGTGGGCGCTGCGGATGGGGTTGACCGATTGAAGTATCGTTTGACCAGTTTGGTGCCGTTTAAGGTGCTGTTAAGGACAGACAGACAGAAAGACAGACAGACAGACAGACAGACAGACAGACAGACAGACAGACAGACAGACAGACAGACAGACAGACAGACTGACTGACGTACTGACGTACTGACTGACGTACTGACGTACTGACTGACCAGCCAAAGTTTTTGCGTTGAAGGTCCCCAAGAAAGACTATCGTCTTTTAGAAGACGGGACAGGAACAAGCGCAAGATGGGACAGGGATCGCGCTTGTCCCTGTCCCATATTTTCTCTGTCCTTGTCTTTATTTGCGCACACCAGTTTAGTTGAAGCTATGTTGAATCATTGGAGCATTTGCACCATCATATACAAAACCATTTATTTTTACTTTCTTGTTGTAGACACGGTTCAGCAGGTACTTCTTCGTAAATAAAATTTTTCGTGAACAATTATTGGACTTTTCTTTACGATTTTGGGGGGTCTGAACCTGTGTTTGGCCCGCTTATTTTTGGCACCTAAAATTCGACTTTTCGGTGCCTATAAATCCGACCTCTACACATCACCTTCCACGGGTCCACAAGGGGTCCCTCAAACATCCATGGATTGGATGCACCAATGTCCCTATAACCTCATGCAATAATAATGTAATGGTGGCTTTAACACTACCCGATTTTCAGGTTTACTAATTTTTCCAGCAGGTATGCCACTCCCTGAATGGCTTATTGGCACTCAGTTACTTCAAATGCAGATTGCGCAGGTACGAAGCACACCTGAGGCTCGCACCTATATTTGACCTATAAGATTCGCTGATTTGGCTACACGAACGAACGCCGGCGTTCTGAGATTGACACGTGCCTTGTGCAGGAGTATGATTTAACAGCCCAATGGCAGCGGATTGGAACTTGCAGCGGCTGCTCCCAAGATCACTTTCGGCCGAAACTTTCGAAACAGGCTGCCAAACTAGAATTGTTTTTCCTCAGAGAATGTGCCAATTTTTTTCTTTTGCTTTACAGAGGAGAACGAGAAAAAAGGAAAGCGCAGGTGCATAGGGAAAACAAGGCACGCGGAACAGAAAGGAGGAAGGTTGGTTGTTATGGCAAAGTGGGGAAGAAGGAAAGAAGGCAGTCGTTTAGAGAGCATGGTGTCATGGAGAGCCCGCGTAGACAGCGCAGTTTGGCGCTCTCGCTCCAGCACCTGCAACAGTCACTTTATTTCTCGTCTCCCAAGTCGGCTCTTTTGCTTCGACAATCGAGACGGCAGTTACGGTGGTATGTTTGCACCCTCCATTCGTACAGCGGCGTTGTCGTTCGCCTTCCCTTTAGGGCTCGCTGAGCTTTACGACAGGCAGCAATCTAATCCGCGGCACCTTGCCATCAGACTGTGAGAGGCGGAAGTCGGCAACACGGCGAGGATAGCTGTGTAGACTGGAAAAGAGAGAGAGATAGATAAATAGAAACATAGTAGGTGGGGCATAGAGAAATGTATTGCAACGCACTTATTTCTCTGCTGTTTTTTTTTCTTTCTTTGTCCGCTCTAGCGATGACGTCGAGGGTGAAAACACGCATTCGGTATCAGAGTGCAGAACCCCACCGGATGAGTGCTGCCATCTGGAAATGACGCCTCCACAACCGTCGCTTCCGTCCTAGTCTTCCTCCTTCTCGTGAATATCTGGCGCACGCGTAAAACCAGCCGTCCAAGGAGCGAGTCGGCCCCGACCCTTGAGAGAACGGGAGGCGTAACCATGTGACTCATTCGGATGGGTTCGAAACGCCCCTACGTATAAAGTGCAGCGGTAGATGTGCGTCGTGTGGAGCACGTCAAATCGGGCGTGTTGTTTGAGGCACCCTCCATTCACGACAATGAACTTCCCCCACCCATCCCGCCCCACGTAGCAATTTCCTCTCACCACTTTTTTCACGCCTCCATATCTGCTTTAATTCTTTCCCTACCTTTTCCCCCCTGGTCCCCTAAGTGTCGCGGTTGTGGTGTCCTCGCCTGAGAGACAGTCACTGCGTCACTTAACCCCACCCTTCACCCTCTTTCAATGCAAGAATCACTTCTCTGCTTTTTGAGCTAGACACGGCACGCCTCTTTCGAGTTCTGGTTAAGTTCTAACTTCGCAGAACTTGTTTTGCGGTGTTCGGGTCTTGTCTGTATGGTTAGCGCCGCGAAGTTTGCAGAAATAGGCATGCCAGCTTGTCGGCTGGTAGAGTAGACCACAGCTGGTGGTGTCGAGAAAAAAAGCTATTGAACAGAAGCAGGAGCACTGCAAAGAAATAATAAATAAACAAAACGGCGAGGAGAAAAACTGGGTCAGCAGAACGATTGAATTCAGAATTCGGTACGATCTTGCCGAAATGGTGTCTTCAACATTGAAACTCTTCTTTCGTTATTCCTTTCCCAGATTTAACTAAATGATTCAATATACTTGTGCTAAACTTTAACTATGCCATTCGCGAAACCATGATAGGTTGAATTCAATAAGCAAGCAGTTGGTAAGCGCTCTTTGGGCAAAATGGCTTTTCTCTATCGCTTCCCTTTTCCACCAACTTGCCATACTTTTCTATACTATACAAGGCTACGCTCTGCTTTGCTAGATTGCCTGAATAACCTTGTGGTTATGATGTCGGCCTTAGGATCGTGAATACACTGATTTGAATCCTGCCTTACCGATAATTTCTCATTTCCTCTCTCTTGCCGTTTCTCTACTCGTCGTCTCACCTGTGAGAGTTTGAAAGATTCGTGCGCTGCGAAAAACAGTGCACGTGTTCTGTGAGCGATGCAGAAGATTCATTTTAAACCTCCTGACTCCTTCGCGTAGGACAGCAAACCATGCGTGAGGACGAGGTGGTCAGTAGATTCCCTTCTCTCTTCTCTCTCTCCACACTCACCCTTATTTGTACGGTCTTTTTTGTAGCTCAGAGCAACAGTATGCGCACTGCTATAGGACAACGGTTTGTTTTCTTTATACATTACTTACATATTACCTGAGTACATTACCTACGTTTCAAACCTTGAACGAAGCTCGACTGTATAGTGATCTCTCACAGAATAAGATAGCGTGCATATATAGGCGGCTTCGAATGTTAGTCCATGAGCGTTCGTCTTCACAATAGTGGTACACTCAAGCGAGCCCATGTGGCCTGTCTGCGAACGCGCATAAGTATGTTGATGACTTCTCAATTCGTGCACTGTGTCCATTCTGTATTCCTTTCGACTTTCTGCACCATCGGCGACACCGCTGAGACCTGTGTAACGGGTCACTGTATTTTGCACGGCTTGTCAGGGTGAAAGCAATCGTAGCTGTCTGACGGCGCGACCCGTTTCCTAAGCTCGCAGGGGCCGGGAAAAGTGCTGCGGCTAACTTGGTACGACAACAGTAGAGGCGGCTCTGGCGTCGAAGGAGATGCAGTGCGATATGCAGCGATGAAGAAGAGGCACTTCGTTCAAAGGAGTGCCGTCAACCCTTCGCCCTTTGACAAAAGAGGGGATTCAGTTGAGTAAAAGGAAAACAGTGAAAAGCTAGAATAATAATAAAAAGGAACATGGTGATGTGCGCACAAAGAGGCTTAGCTTCGATGTACAGTGATAGACGGAGAAAGGGAAGCCGGTGTCTGGCTCTTCGTTGTGGTTGTGTGTTTCAATCATTTTTCTTTGGCAACGAGCCGTATATGCGATATACGGCAGAATATGAGGTGCTACGCCGAAGACTTCACTGGCAGCCTACAATTTATCATCGGTTCCGTGTAGAGATATCTACGCCTTTTATACTGATGTGTAGTAGACGGTGTTTAATGGTCTAACGTTCCGCGACGGTCGGTGGCAAATCGGAAATAAATTCTGGTACATTACCGTCGGGGCTTTTCCTGTGTGTATACTGTATTCGCTCATCTATCCATTCATCGTGAACTGTCTTATTCTTGTTGGTGTTTCCCGTATATTTAAATTATATATTTTTAGAAATGGCCCAGTTTATAAGAGCGGATAGAAATGCAAGACCTGATAAACAAAAATAAAAATAAAAATAAGATATAAGCAACTGTACATTAAGCATAAAGTAACCACACAAGATTGTGTCCGCTTTCTGTGGTTTCATTTACTTTTTTGAGCTCAATTGTATGTGCGGCGGAAAGCTTCACGGCAGCATTTCAGCGATATTAGCAGTGTCACCTTATAAAAGAATGTCATCCGGCACCACCTTGCGGGATCTTCCAGAGTTAAGTCGTGTAATCTTCTGTGAAAGTGCCTGGAATTGTGGAACATTCCGAAACGCAAGTGACTCAGATAAATATGCGCACACGTAACTTCATGACAAAATAACGAAGAGGAGACACTGCTGCGGCACCCAAATCCCAGAACGGAGAGCGTTTAAGCCTGAAAAATGTCTTTCTCATGTTCATTAAGCACAGGAGTCGCTTACAAGAAAGATCATTATTTTTATTACGTGCACTTCTGCATTGCTTATTATGTCGGGGAAGTACGTCCATTCAGCTTTGTATGCCTTATGAATCTTTGATTTCCTACGAAAATCAGTACGTTCACAGGTTTCTTCATATTATTCATTCATCTCCAATTCATCATGTGCACTCAGAGCGGGATAAAGAACGAACGAAAGAGACGCGTAGATATATAAATAAAAAAAGAAACATGAAGGAATGATGGCAAAATTATTACATAAAAGAAATCTACTAACAGGAGTTCTATTTGAATGAAGATCGGCTTTTAAGCAGATCTGTCACAAAAAGATACTTATTATAATATTTCAAACATACTGATCAAAATGCTTCTTTTACATCCTTTGTGATGTTCTTGAACAGGTCATTACTTCTTCTACTTATGCTACTAATTGTTCATTTTCATTTGCAACTGCGATTGCAACTGCGAAAGCATCTTGAAGCATTGTCGGGTCACTGAGAACGCCTCTCGATTTAAGGGTATAGAGGGGCACCTAATGCAAGGGACTTAGAAATGCGAGAAGAAAGAAAGGTAGGTAGGCTGGTAGGTAGGTGGGTAGGATAAAATAGGTGATAGGTAGGTAGGTAGGAAAGACTGCGGAAGGAAGAGAAGACTGAGGAAGAAAAAAAAACGAGGGAAAAGAAGAAGAAAGGAACGAAGGCGGAAGGAGATCGTTTTCGTTAAAGAAATAAAGAAAGAAAGAGGAAACCAATGAGGGAGAGGACTAGTGAAAGGAAGGCGTAATGAAAGAGAGAAAGAAAGAAAACTGAATGACGGAAGATAGGATGAAGGGAAGTTTTAAAAAAGAAAAGGAAAGAAAGAAAGACTATCAGGAAGGAGGAATGAAAGAAATAAAAGGTGCGAGGTTGGTCTATGAAAGGTAGCGCTACGTGAATATCACTGATACCTATGCCTCAAATAAATGAAAAGAAGACGTTATGTTCCCAGTTATTGAGTGTTGGCGTACTTGCTATAGTTGCAGAATGAGGGCGAAGAAGAAGCGAGACGGCGTTGAACTATGTAGTGGGGTGAATGAAAAAAAAAAGGTCTGGAGTGATACTGAGTCAAGAGGCACAGGACAGGAGTTTCTGCAGATTGCGAAAGGAAGCTTTTGTTCTGAAGTGGACTTAGCAAAGCTGATGATAAGCCGGAAATGCTGAGTAGGAATTTATATGTGATGTTGACAAACGATAGGAAGGGGTCGTAGATACAAAAATGTGAAGTGAAAAAAAAATGTTACCGTTGAACTGTTTTCTGATTGGTTTACAGTTTATCATGATAAGTGCTGCCGAGCGATAAGAAAATTCGTCACGATCACATGCCTGCTGTTGAGTGGACTTACAGTGAAGTTAGAGTAGATAGCGAAAAAGGTGTTTTTATGTTCAACTTTGTGGTCACTAGAAAAATGTGATGTCTAATGATTCACCCATGAACCGTTCAGTAGTATTGCGAGGTCAGGGAGTCTCTTGAAGTTGCTTGTTAGCACGTGATAGTTTGTCGGTTAGTTAGCTAAGCTGGGTGCGAAGGTGCAATAACAGATAAGAAAAAAAAAACTTGTGCCAGCCATTTTCGTGCGTGCGTTGAAACGTTGGGCCTTACTGCAGGTTACGCAGCCTAACGAAGCGCCTGTGACATACGATGGACGAACAAACGGGCGAACGAACGAACAGAAGGCGCACGAACGGACGGACGAACGAACGGACGGACGAATGGACGGACGAACGAACGAACGAACGAGCGAACGGACGGACGGAGGGACGGACGAACAGACGGACGTACGAACGAACGCACGCACGCACGCACGGACGGACGGACGGACGGACGGACGGATCTAGAGTGCTTCAACGTGCATATTTCATAAATTTTAACTGTTTAAATGCACTTTACACAGGGTCGCAGATGTTCTGCATGTCGAAATATCCCTACGCCGTGAACACGGCGCAACAAGTGCCATGTAATGTCTTTGTTGGAAAAATTTTCTTGGTCTTTCAAGGAAATAAATGAAAGCGATATATTTCAGAATCGTTTTTCTCGCATCCGGGGCGAAGAAAAAGGTATGAAGCACAGGTGTTCATCTTGCGACCCCCTGCACGTTATTAACACACCAGGCGCACATAAGCGCCCCCAAGCTGACTAGTGGACGTTTTCTCCGAAAGTATCCCATAAATATTTTTAAGCTCACGAAATATCTGAACGTTCTTTTTTCTCCCAGGCATTGATCTTACTGAATCCGATGTTAAAACTTCCTAAGTCACTGAGCTGTTCTCAAATACCTTTACAGTTTCACACATACGAAAATTCCAAGTCACTCCGCTATTCTGTCACTCACTTCGTGCTTATGTGTAAGAGCTTCTGTACGAGACTGTGGTGCCTTGGAAGAATTCTTGCACAAGTCAAGGTTTGTGTAAAATTGTTAGAGTGGTTTATGCTGTAGGTTAGGGTGTGTATTGCAGTGCTCCGGACGTTAACATGGCTGCGTTTTGTGTTATCTTTTCATCGTCACAATCAATAACATTAAGCTTCAGTTAACGAAGTCTTAGTGTGTTTGCTTAATCTGGATATTATTCTTTGCAGGTGTGTTTCTCCCGTTCGTACGTTTAGGTGAAGCTAGATTTATTTTGCTGCACTGCTAGCCTGAAACATGAGTAGCTCTGCTAAGCGCACAATAAATGATAACACGAAAAACTCACGCGGTCATAGAATAGAACTGCCTTTAAAAATAAAAAAATAAATAAAAATAAGTACAGATTCATTAAACGAGAAAGGTGACCTTTGTTAGGAAAAAAGGGAGGAATACGAAGAAGGCCTTCTATTAGTCACCCGAAAATACAGACTTCACGAGACTAATGGTCGGACATATTGGATTAACGACAGGATACACACTAAATAGCCATGAACACAGGCACTACCTGGCATCAAGCTCTCTCACACACAAATGAAAACAAACACAATAGGGTTAACCTCGGCAATCTCGTGTTCTGTAAAACATTAAAATCGCACAGTACACGAGACTAGCATTTCAATTCCATCAAAATGCTGCGGCCGGAATTGGAACGCGAGACCTTCGGGTTAGCAGCCGAGAACACACCAGCGCGGCAGGCAGGCACCAATACATGTAGCTGATGCAGACGACTCATGTTCTTCCTGCCAAGAGGGAGTACAAGCAGCTTGTGCAATGGGAATATGAACATAAGATTTAGAAGCAATTGTGGTGCTGCATCTCTACACTGTGGAAAAGTCACTGGACGTGCTCTCAAATGCCAAAATTGACTGGGGATGAAGAGTAACGACCACGAAGGCTGTCCCCTAGTGGCTTCTTTTTTTCAAATACTAGATTGATGCTTTAGGCGACCCTTCTACCCGAGGCTGCTACGGAGCACGACGCCGCGCGTTCAGAGTATATTTAGTTTCGCCGTTAGCCCATAAGTTCTAATTTGCCAGTACTTCTCTGCCGTAGCACGATACAGCCTCTGTAGAGCGTAAGGTTGCGTCTCGACAGGAGCCTACGCTCCATCTTAGGTGAGGATCTCTTTCCTCGACGCGTGTTGGTCCAACTTTTGATATATAGTGTGTGTATATAAACACTTCCTTCGGGCCTCGAAACCATTTTTGGTGGTGAGTGCCCTATGACTGTGCGATAAATTTCTATACGCCTACGGCCAGCGCGCATGGGTCTTTTGGGTGCCGTAGTAGAGGAACCGATAAGCCCGGTCATAGAAGCCTTCTTATGTCTCCTGCGAGAGAGCTTAGTATAGTATAGCGTTAATGGCTGCGATAGTTGCTGTATTATATTTCACAAGAAGCGCGCTGCAGTTACGTCCCGCTGAGCACATTTTCTGTTTTACTCAGCCTTATTGCCTTTCTCGGTTATTTTTCTTTCTATCGCGTTTACGTTATAACTTAACAGCTTAAAACACCGGTTAGCGCATCTAGGCTCGACATATGGGATGACTTAACTTGAGGTATCATGTGTGAAAATTTAATTTCATAGTCAAGGTGACATTTTTTTTCCCGAAACCTTTCTACAAATGTCGACCTGCCCTGAAGATGGATGAATATGTGGGGTTTAACGTCCCAAAACCACCATATGATTACGAGAGGCACCATTGTGGAGGGCTCCGGATATTTCGACCACCAATGGGGTTTTAACGTATGCACCCAAATCTGAGCACACGAGCCTACAGCGTTTCTGCCTCCATCGGAAATGCAGCCGCCGCAGCCGGGATTTGATTCCGCGACCTGCGGGTCAGCAGCCGAGTACTTTAGCCACTGGACCACCGCGGCAGGACATCTGCCCTGAAGAACTCTGTTGTAATTTTGTACGCGTATTTGTAAACACGAAGAGTTCCAATCATTACCCGTTTATTGTAGGATTAAATTTCATCTAGAGCTTATAAATATTGATCAGGGAACTGCACGCTGAAGAATACAACAGTTCTCGTGGTATCTAAAATATTCAAAGGACTGATGCCTTGTGTTGTGTTTTACGCCTTCTTTGGTATTGCTTTGAGATTACATAGTAAAATACTCTACTAGAAAATATGACTTTATTACTGCTTTACTTATTCAACTACCTCTTCGGCCTCGACCTGTGCAGTTAGTGCTGATTAATGAGTCCAAAAATGCAAGAATTTTATTTAAGATACGTATTTTTTGTTTTGATTTCCTTTCAAAAGTTTAGTTTGTCTACTTGAACAACACAACAACAACAACAACAACAACAACAGGAAGAGTGTAATTATACTCGAAGTAGGTTAAGATTGCTTTCAACGTGTAAAAGGTGGTTTCTAAAAACACTAGAACCAGCGGATTGCCAAGAGTACCCTAGAAATTGTCATCATACTGCTTGCCATTACATTTGGCAAGAGGAGTTCACTAAAGCCACCCGCTTAAGGTAGCCGTTATTGCAAGCTCTCATGATAGAAGAAATCATTTTGGAAACGTATCTTTGTCATTGATCAGCTTTGATATGTACATTTAAAAGGCTTTTTTTTTTCAAGATCTCTTTTTGGGCACCTTCTTGAGTTTAGACATCACGCTTTCGTTACTTCTGACAGCCTGATAAGGATGAAGTTTTCTCCCCATGTTCTTTAACATGTGAAGGGTGCAAATATTTTCATCAAAGCTTGATATCGCCCGTATAATTATTACAAATCTAAAGTAAGTATTTAGTATAGACTGGGGATTCTAAAATTCTCACATTACAATATTTCTTTACCAATTAAATATTTTATACGCATTTCTTGATAGCTATTGGCATTCTACATTTAATGTGGAGCATATTAGCCATTAATGGATAAAACCCGTAAACATTTACTTGCAGAAAAGTTTGTTCAAAAGGAATTATGCTTAACACACCTTGTAAACAGCACTGAATAAGAGTTACTGCTAGCTGTCTATGCTAAAAATTGCATACTAGAGATTTTTTTCCTGCCTGACTTGGCTGTTAGGGTGGCACAAACACGTCAGGCAATCACTCAGCTTTCAGTACTGCCCCCAAGATAATTTTGTGCTGGTTTCTCATAAATCAATCAAAACAAACACTACCAGAGATAAGGCTAGTCTATATTTTCTGCTTTTCACTTCATCCAACAAAAATGACGAGAGAATGATAACTTTATTGGCATCTTTGTCTGAAAGTACGCCAAGTGACGTTGCAGACGGTGCATCGACCAGAGAGATCTTGCTGTATCAATCATTCACTACAGGTGGTACGGTATCAGAAAAAAGAATGTTCGATCAATCACTGCCTCGTCCTGTAACGGAACAATAAGCAGACCACGGGGGATCATGGAAAGCCAAGAGGTCACGCGAGGTCACGTCCTTCCAATAACATAGCCACAATACCTTTGTGGCCTTCTTCGTGCCATGGTTCTGACTCTGCTCCCTGGAATCTCAGATGTCCGGGATATTTATTGCCCGTGTGCCGCATTTTCTAGCCTCCCCATTCCTATAAGTTTGAGAAAAATGACATCGGGAGCGCGCTTAATATAGCATACGTTTGATTCGTCATTGAATCCATGTGTGGGATGCTGGAACGACTAAGCGTTTTCCAGGACAATTGTGCGATACGCGGAAGCTGTAAATGTCGGAGTGAGATAATTTCAGAGCACTAAACATGGACCAATACTCCAGGTGGACAAAACAAGCGTTCACAAAGCAATACGCCAAGTAAAGCAATATTACGGGTTTCTTAAGTCAAATAACGATGCCTATAGTTGTGAAGAGAATATATTGCAATACATGATTCGCAGGGTACTTAAGTATTTTTCATTTCATTTTCATGTCCCCATGTTCTCTTACTCCGCTGTACGAGGAGTAAGAGACCCCCCCCCCCCCCCGTATAGGGTATCAAACCATATGCTTGTCATGTTCACATAGCTGACTTTCCACTATTTGCTCGCTCTCTCTCTCTCTCTCTATCTCTCTTTAGATCCTTCTCACCACATGCTGAGCGTAGCTCCGCCTGCACGTTTCCGGGGCATCAAAGCAATAGTTGCTTACGCTTTTTGCGCTGGTCCCGCTAGTGGTAGAGTAATTTTGGTGGTGATAATGGCAGCACACCAACCATTAACACTCGATGTTATGTATCTACGTCACCGACTGCTGCTCCCACGTATATTAGTTTTGTTCAAATAACATGAAGCGTTTACCTCCGGATATGGGACGTTTCGAGAGATAGCAAGAGTGTGTAGCGTGTGGTGCTTGGTGTATCATTCGGCGCTTCGTTTCCCGGTGGTCCGAGTTTCGACGAACATTAATCGAGATCGTATCTCGCTCTTCCCAGCAAATAAAACAAAATTCGCGCTTTATATAAATAAACCAAAGTGGCGCCACTTAATAAATGAACATTGAACATTAGAATAGCAAAACTTGAGCCCATTTTGTCAAACGGCAGTTCACGTCTGCATATTTAGACACTTTTTTGTTGATGTTTTTTTTCATGCTTTAGTCACTTGGAGAACTGGATAAGAAACAATAATTAGGCTGTGTGTTGAGCTGATAACGAATATTGCGGGTCATGAATACGGATCCAAATTTCCTCCTCAGCTCTTATCATGCATAAAGAGTTCTTGACTCGATTTTTGGTATGCATGTATAAATTATGGTTTTAGATTTGTAGGAAAGAACTTGGTAATGGGAACGTTTGACAGAACTTGATAGGTTAGACAGCGAGAAAACGTGCCCTAAAGCGTTTGAGGAGAAAAATAGTAAAAGTGATGGGCCGAATGACGCATAACAGTACAATTTTGCAGATTCGGAGTGTTTATTAATAGATCAAATCTACTATTAAATGGCACCAACTGCTACCATACATGCAGTGTACATCCATCACGTTCACGAGATGAAAATCAACTGTATTACTCTTAGTACAGCATGTGACATGCACGATTTCTTGAGATAATGACGCCAAGTGTCTATAAATCTAACCGCTAAAGGTGATGACGGCTGCGATGTAAGTGTATGAGCCGATATTATGACAACGTGAAAGGTAAGTGAAAGAGATGCAAAAAGAATGACCACAATTATACGGTGAAGCTCGTTTTCAGCCATTGGTGAACAAGCAGCAAAAATTTTCTGGGTCAGTGTGCCGTTCGCTTTCTACAAGGGGGTACGAAGTACGTCGAAAGGGGCGGGTCGAGAGTTTTAGAAGTGAAGCCAATCAAAGCTAACCCTAGTCGGTGCTCCATCGCTCCTATTTTCAAGGAGGGCATAAACAAACTCTAGAACGACATAAATATGTACGTCGCTTCTCAAATTAAGTGTGACATTGCTTATCTTTTCTTCTTTGCATAACAATCGCTCTGAGCAATTATTCGTTAAGACATCGTTACGTCTGCAAATCTGCCCACGGAAGGAAATACTGGCTCTGCTGTAATTGTTTGAGACTAAGTTACATCAACAGAACATGAGCAGTGCACGCTGGAAGTTAACACAAGCCTTACTTAGTCCTAATTTTATTTGCTTGAATACGTGAGCACAGTAAGTGTATTCCGAGTGGAATGAAGGTGCCGGGGCAAACGTTAGTATATATCTTCCGCTTCAGAGACATCCCGACGCTGAGATTACAGTCGCTGCGAAAGGAGTTCGATCGGCTGTTCGTGATGTCTGTTCCTTTAACGATAAAACAAACTGAGAGCGACTTTGACAGAGATAAGTTTGAGAGAGTGAAGAAAAGTGACAGAC